>JAJEJO010002959.1:81063-173940 GCA_020662805.1 Glaucomys volans | reverse complement strand
GGCTTCTTGACGCCGCCGGTAGCCGGCGCGCTCTTGCGGGCGGCCTTGGTGGCCAGCTGCTTGCGCGGCGCCTTGCCGCCGGTGGATTTACGCGCGGTTTGCTTAGTACGAGCCATTCCTGCAAAAGTCAAAGAACCCAGTGGCAGAGGAAGTATCGGGCTGCTGCATTACTAATATTTATAGTATCTAAAGTGTAGCGATTGGATGATTAGAAATGTTTTAGTCTCACGTAGCACGTTCTGATTGGTTTATTTTTAAAGTGTACAAAAAGTGCATTTTTCATTGGCTACTCGGTTCCATCTTGTGCTCTTTTAACTTATTTTTTTTTAAACTTTTCATATCTGATCCTCATAACCTCAAAAGGTACTTTTACCTATTTATAAATTATACCCTGTTTTTCATGGTACTTTAGATGTCCAATTCTTTTTAACCTTCAGTTCCTGGGGAAGGTTCCGATTAAGTGAATATTGCTAATCCTCTCCCAGGTATTGTTCTTTACATTCCATGCTGTGTATCCGATTCCTGGTTAGTTTCCGAAACCTTTAGGGAAAAGCGATTCCTTTAGTAATGTTTTAGTTGACCAATGGCCTTCATTGAAACCTTCAAAAGCATAATCCCAAGCAAAATAAAATTATGTTATTTCTCACAACGTTTGTGGCAATGACTTCTTTTTGTTACGTGTCGTGCTTTTCTGAATTCTATACTTGGGGCTTTCTGAAGCTCTTATGTGTCCTAAAGCCCATCACTTTACCAGGTGCGCAATGGCGGTGGTCGTCAGGGCCAGCGTTGCCACCACATACACTGGCGCGCCTACCCACCCAGAAACTAGAGCCCACACTGGAAAGAGCTAGTTATGCCCCAAATATTAAAATGTTTAATGTTGCTTTAACAGGAGGTTCTACGTTTTCATTGGTTTACTCCATTTTTCTAAGTAGCCATTTAGAAAGCAGATCCAGCATCCTTCATTTTTGTGCGAAGGGGTCCCACTTAATCCGAAGCCACACACTAACAATGGAAACAAAGAAACTCATTTGAATAAGAAAGCAGTGTATAAACAGATTCTCTGACAGCGAATTCGTTGTCTTTCAGATTTACAAGCTGCATTTTATTAGATGTTTTGTTTTTTACACTGAGAAAGGCTCATGTTTTTTGAAAAGAGTTTCCTTAAAAAACTTACAGTCTGTGTAGTACACTTTGCAATTGACAATCCCTTTTAAGGTAAGATGCATACTTTTGTTTCCAGTTGTTGTTCCTAATTCTTAGAAATCACATGATGTATTTGGAAACACAGCTTCTCAATGAAAGTAGTGATAGTAAAGCCTGGTGAAGACGGACACAATAGGAGCCTGGGACGATTACACTAGTTTGTACTTTAAAAGCAATGGGGAAATTTCAGTGTCCCTAGGCCCGTGCGGACTTGTTTGAAAACTGCAGTATTGAGCGCGGGAATGAGAAGTCATTGCATTGTTCCCTGGGGTACGTGGTTCATTACCCAGGGCAGTGTTGTGAAAAAGGATGTCAATTTAACAGTATTTTGTTCTGCCATGGGTTCTTAATGTCAAAGCTTCTTAGCACGTAGATGCTTTTGAATGTTATTTACTGTCATACACAAGTTAAAGGGGGATTGCCTTGAAATTTTACCGCAGAAGTGTGCCCTCTTTCACACAAAAGGGACCTAACGTCTAAAGACAATGCCTTTGAGAGAACCGCTTGGTCCTTCCAGCGTCTATTGACGGCCTCTCAGAGACTGGATTGTGAGCCCTTAGAGTCTGTGTTGCATAAGATGGGCCTTATCACTGTCCATAGTATGTGCTGACAGTGGACATAGATTGTAAACTTCCCTTTTGAGATATTCTGTAAAGATGAAAGGGCACCAAGAACTCGCGAAGCGCATGGGACTGCGGGAATAATTGCAATTTAAGAAGTTGCCTATTGTTTCCCACACACGCAGCATGGTAATGGCGTTTAGTGACCTCTGGCGTTTCCTACGACTCGTTCTTTGACCAAGATACGTGCAAGGTGTGCAGTAGCTTTTCATCTTCGTAAAGAAATACAACGGCACGGATGAGAACCGATCCCAAACCTGCAGACAAGGCCTAGCCTTCCTCTCGCTCCCCGAGTATTGGACACATGACCCTTTACATAGTTTAAGAATGAGAAGCGAGCATTCTCGACAAAGCTCCTTCTGGTAGTTTCAAGTGAAGCTCCTTGGATTTTTTGATTGTCTCGCTTGCAAACGGCATCCCTCTCCCACAAAAGGAGCGGGTTTTTGAGCGAGGCAGCACCCTTTGATGTTAACAGGCCATACAGCCCAAGCCTGCTCTGCCTAAAGCTCCCCTCTCAACCAGGCGACAGGGCGGCTTTAAGGGTGCCTTTGAGCGCGCGGAGAAGCCCAGCGCCCAAGACAGGGCGAGGCCGGCGCGGCGCGCGGAGCTAGGTGCGAGGGGCGGGCACCCGCGTGCACCAATCACGGCGCAGCCCCGCTCTATAAATACGGCGCGCGGGACGTTCGCGGCCTCCGCTCTGCCAGGTCTTGCCAGTTCCTTTCTTCCCTTGTAGCAGTCGCCATGTCCGAGACGGCGCCGGCCGCTCAAGCTGCTGCGGCTGCTCCCGAGAAGCCTTCGGCTGGCAAGAAGGCAAAGAAGCCTGCCAAGACGGCGGCCGTGGCCAAGAAGAAGCCTGCGGGCCCCTCGGTGTCGGAGCTTATCGTGCAGGCGGTCTCTTCCTCCAAGGAGCGCAGCGGCGTGTCCCTGGCCGCACTCAAGAAGGCGCTGGCGGCCGCGGGCTACGACGTGGAGAAGAACAACAGCCGCATCAAGCTGGGCCTCAAGAGCCTGGTGAGCAAGGGCACCCTGGTGCAGACCAAGGGCACTGGCGCCTCGGGCTCCTTCAAGCTCAACAAGAAGGCGGCCTCCGGGGAAGCCAAGCCCAGCGCCACGAAATTGGCAGCAAAAGCCAAGCCCGCGGGCTCTTCTAAGAAGCCCAAAAAGCCTGCAGGGGCCGCTGCTAAGAGGAATGTCAAGACCCCTAAAAAGGCCAAAAAGCCGGCAATGGCAAAGAAGTCTTCCAAGAGCCCCAAGAAGCCTAAGGTGGTGAAGCCAAAGAAGGTAGCCAGGAGCCCTGCGAAGGCTAAAGCTGTGAAGCCCAAGGCGGCCAAGGCGAAGGTGACCAAGCCAAAGGTTGCTGCTAAGCCTAAGAAGGCAGCACCCAAGAAAAAGTAAAACGGTTCTGGCTGGAAGCGTATTCCAGTAACCCAACGGCTCTTTTAAGAGCCACCTACGTGACTCAGGAAAAGAGCAAACACAATCCAGGGGGGTTAGGCTGTCACACCGTTATTTTGAGTTACATTACTATGGTCACTAGTGCAATTCTTTATTAAGGGTTTATTTGGTCATTTTAATAGGGGAATGTTGGCTCACACTGGCTCTTTCATTTTGTCTTTTCCTTGTCCCGTTGTGTTTATCCATTTGAGAACTGAGCTCTACCCTCGGTTTAGGATGCCCAACAGCTCACATGTGAAACGATGCAAGAAAGTTTGGTGGTGAAATGATTGGGTTGTGAGTTTTAGTGCACTAAAACCCGGATAGGGTTGAACTGGGTAGGCAGGTAGGGTGTGACATATTTTATCTCGGACCTTGTGGAATACTCTGCCATGATATTCTGCCTCACTTAGAACCCCAAAGAATGGAGCCAGCAAACTGAGGCCCCAAGTAACCTTTTCCTACAATTCTCAGCTCTTTTGGTCATAGCGATGAAAAAATGGACTGAAACACTACCTGTGATGCAGTTCTTTAATTTGACCTTTTTTTCTGTATTTCCTGTGATGTGTTTCCCATATTTATTATATGCATAATATGTATTAGATGCATGTGATTTTTAAAACACCGTTTTAGTCATAAATTTGTCTTTTCTCATGACTTCTAGGTTTCCAGATTTTCTTAAGATATTATACACCACTCCTTAGTTTGCAGTCTCCTAGATTTTCTTTAAAGATTTTTTGCTCTTTAAAAGAATTTTTAGTCTAGTCCAGCAACAAGTTATATTGCTAACAGAATCTGTTTACATTCTCCCAGAAGGATGGGCAGTTGTTCCAACACCATTTATTAAATACTTCAGCCATTTTCCCAATGAGCTGAAATCATTTATTATTTATTACACTTACCTAATATAATTTTATTTTGTTTCTACTGACCTCTCCATGGACTTGTCTTAATTTTCTTCCTAATTCATTTATAGGCTTATTTTTATGTGAACAGAACACTTCTTGCTTTCTTTTCTTAGGTCTCATTGGTGGAAGGGAAGAAATGTGCTGATATATTGTGTCCAGGTCTTTTACCAGTTTCTGAAATCCTACTTTTTCTCTTTACTCTTTAAAACAGAACCCCTATGAATGTCTCATAGTCAATAGTAAAATTGATAAATCTATCATTTTTTGTTTTCCTCAATGGCACCATGAATTTTTTTTTTTTTTTACAATCTTTGCTGCAAACCTCCAAAGTAAAGAGAATAATAATTTTTGAAGGCATTTTTTCTTTTCAGTTCTTGGTTTTAATTTACGTAGTATTAAGTGTCCTTTAAGATAATATTTACTATTAATTTTTGGTATCTGCATTATATTTGCTTTCCTTCCAACCTTATTTTACTAAAAAAATTATTGAATCATTACTAGATTTTCTTTATGCATTGGTAGGATTTTAATTTGTTTAGTGCTTTCTTAAACGTAGTTCCTCAAACTTGATGTGGCTGAAAGTCTGAACTAGAAGAGTGGGATGTTTTTCTAAGGCATTCATCTCTAAGAGAGAGTTAGGTGTGCACTGGTGGAGGTAGGAGAAGGCAAATCAGAACCCGTGTGGACTGTGCAGTTCGTGGGATTGTCAAGTTGAACAGGACAATCAACTGCGTCCTCTGCTGCTGCACTGAAGTGTAGGTGTCCAAGAACCCCCTCCCTTTTCTTTCTTTCTTTTCTTTTCTTTTTTTTTTTTTTTTTTTTTTTTAGCACCATGGAATCACTGGAGGCCTTGAAGAGAAGTTTTGGGAAGGATGGAGTTCATTTGAGTCATACATCTGAGAGTCTTTGGTACATGGATGGCATTTAAAGCCATGGAATTTAGTAAGGCCTCCAAAGGAATAGCTAAAGTCCAGACAAGTTTAAAGAAAAGGGAAAGATCTGATTCCCAAAGCATCCACCTCAGAGATGCTGGGACAGACACCTGACCCTGGACATTTTTTCATGAATAAAACCAAAGAAATTCTATTTATATTCTATTCTTATTTGAAAACAAAAAGATTGGATTCAAGCCACTTTTTTCAAACTCCAGATCACAGCCTGTGTGCAACGGACTAGAACAGAGCACATGGGAGCGTGCACGTGGTGAAGGAAAGCGCATCCTGGAATAGGGTTCAGGTGCTTGGGCTGTTGGGCACAGGTGTGCCTTTTCTGTACTTTGAAGGAGAATGCTGCTCCTTGTGATGGGCACAGTCAAAATAATCTGAAAGATGCTCCCTCCCGTGGTCTTTCCCAACTCCAAGAGTGTGCTGTTTTAATTGATGTTCTGACCACAGAATTATCAAATCTATGTATTTATAGAAGAGGAGACTGGAAATAAGTCTCATTGATGGTCTCAAGGAGCCTCCTGAGATGAGCAGGTGATAGTGGTGACATTAATCCTATTCTCTAGTAGTTCATTTGTTTGGCCCTGCCTAAAGTCTTTTGAAAAGAAAAAGAAAAGCACAGGACTATGTGATTCCCAGGAGTGAAAATCAGCAGGGCCTCCTTAGAGAGGTATAGACAACAGATAACCAGTTTTTCTAAGTTGACAATGGTCACACCTAATAGGAGAGAGAGGTGGTGGGCAGAGGTGGACAGGACTCTCTCATCTTTATCCTACAGGTTTTATTGTGTCCAGTGTGGCCAAAAGAACAGTAGGAAAACATTTTGGGTGGGAATGAATTTCTTCTTTTCTTTACACTAAAATATTTCTTCAGTTATGTGACAATGTGCCCATGTAAGTATAAATTAGAAAAAGATATATTGATTTGCATTCAAAATCAGAGCTGGATTAAAGCAAAAATATTAGTCACTAAATAGCTGTTTAGCAAAATTGTGGCCGAGTAACTTCCCATGGTGTTCCATTGTGTGTATGTACCATGGTGTAATCAGTACCCTGTGGATTTTTAAAAATTATTTAACAAAAATTACATAGTCATTTTCAAGTCTGTCTCAGAATATGTTCCCCAAAGTGGGACTTTGTTTTTTTGTATCAGAGGGTAACATTGCAAATTGCAGGTTGTAAAATAATAATAATGTAATTTTAAAAACAAATATTAATAAAGACAAAATGTTATCAGAACTCAACTAGCATTGACCACATCTTTAAATTTCATTTTACTTTTAAACAATATATTGTTTCAAAGACGAAAACTATATGACTAGATATACACTGAAAGGTTCAGTTCCCTAACTCCCATCTTGTCCACACTGTCCCTTCCAGTGTTTCTTCATAGAAACAGGAACATCAGAATCCTTTTCCTCCCCACTTTCGGCAGCACAAGCAGACAGGGTGCACCCCTGCTCACTGGGCAGTCTGTGCTGAAGCTGGGGACAGAAGGGCACAGGCCGTCCTCGTTTCTTTGCACAGGCACATGATGTACATTGTGTGGGGAGTAATAGTTCTACTTCCTTAATATCTGTGTGTATTAGAAAGACCAGTCCTTTGTAATATGAGTTGAAAATACACGTTTGCCAGTCTTTTCACAATTAAATCTTGAGTGAGTTGAACCCAATTCTTTCTCATTGAAAGAAACAAAAGAATTCACCCTACTTCCTTAGACTATTTCAGAGTGTCTTTGTTTTTATATTTAAATCTTTCATCTATTTAGAATCTGTCCTGGTATTTTGTAAATCCTAGCATTTTATAAATGGTCATCCACATGTCTCCACACTGTTTGGAAGTCCATCTTTCCTCCTGATGATCAGAAGTGCTGCCTTCCGGTCAATTTGTGGGCTTCTCTGTTGCATCGACCCGTCTGTTCAAGTACCAAGGATCACCCTATTGTACCTGAGGATTGATGCCCTTTATAAAACATGGTAAAGAATGTCCACTCTTAGTGGTCTTATTCCTCAAATTTAGAGAAATTGTAGATTCCAGCTTTTCAAAGAATTGTGGGACATTTGAAGCGGGGATCACTAAGCTCTAGTTTTTCCCGGGGAAAGCTCTGTAGAGAGTCTGTCCTGCTCTCCCAGCACCATGCCCCCATCAGCTTTAGAAGGCAACAATAGCTACGTGCAGATATTTCTCTTCATATCTGTGCTGATCACAGTCAATACAAGAGTAAGAAAGAAGCGGGAATGAGTTTTATTGCCTAAGAATCAGTCGGTGCCCTCTGTGGACTAATTTGTCACTCCCTCTTCCAAACTTTCTGGAAGGCAATACCACCATAGAACTCTGAACCGTGAGGGAGGCTGGAGAGATGTTCTCACTCAGCTGAGGGGGAGGAGGCAACGGTTTGGCAAACTCCTCCACCATCCCCTGCATTCTTCCAAGGCCATTCCCTTATCTGCTGGCTCTTCAGAGAAGGCACAGGGCCCAGATGCATGAATCTAGACTCTGCCTGTGTGGGGAGCAGCCGTGTTCGGTCCAATATAAGGCTTCAGGGCATGTTGGAGATGAAGGGTAAATCTGTGTCCCAAAACAGGGAGAAAGGGCAGCATGAGGAATAGCATCAGGCCACTGAGGGAGACTCCCAAATATCTACTGGGTCGATTTTATCCTTGGGTTTGTAAAAATGCACATTACACTGCATGATTCTTAAATGTGCAGCAGTTATTTATTATTTCAATATTGATAAATGAAGAAAAGAGTGAGGAACAATTAGTCAACACATAAAACCTACCTATAAAACACATTGGAGTTTTAAAATTTTATTCTGTAAATTTAAAGACCTTCTCATTAAAAAAAGAAAAATTGACCTTAGTAGGAATCAACATGCTCTAAACTTTGTCTGTAGGGAAGCATGGTTCTGTTGGTCCTTGATTTCAGAATGGAAACCTCCAGGACAGCAGGACAGCACCTCCTGTCTTAAGCCACCCAGCTTGGGGTTGTTACAGCAGCCTTAAGAAACTAACACGGGCACAGTCCAGGAAAGTTCCAGAAGTGAACTTCCAGTTGTGCTCTCTGAGTGGGCTCGTGATAGCATCACTGTGTGGCAACACACACTGAGTATTGCCACTAGGAAGCTCCCTAAGCTTGTGTCTAGAGTTGGACTCGGAGCTTTGTGGTGACTGGTTGCTGGCTGGTGTTCAACCTGGAGGTGGAGCAGATACCGGTGGCTCCAAACTCCCATTGTAATGGTATTGCTATCTGGTGGCCACAGACTCCGGGTAAACCGAGATGCTCTTCCCAGGTAGGACATTGCAGGGGCCTAGGGATCACCTCCCAGAAGCTGAGGGCACAAGCAGACCTCTATCTGATAAGGCATATTTTCTGCCCAGTACCCGTGGAATCTTCCCATTTGGCCTCACACATTTCCATCCACTGGGATTGTTTTGTGTACAGTATAAAGTAGGGGTCAAGTATCTTTGATCTTACTTTTTCTTTCATTTTTCTTTTTAACAGGATGTACAGTTGCCCCAGCACTATTTATTTACAAGTCCTTTCTGCATTGTTTTATGATATAACTTGCTGATTAGGTAGCAGAGAGAGACTCCACTTTCCAGATAGAGAATATATACCCCAAAGCCTCACCCCTGAAGCCCACCTTCCCCAGCCACTCCCTCCCCTCCTTCAGTTTCCACCCAGTTCATCCCATCTGGGATTAATTCACTGATTGGGTAGACTGTCATAATCCAATCATTTGTTCTCTCAACCTTCTTGCATTGTCTCACACATGAGCTGTTGGGAGCTCCTCACATCCAAACCACAACACTAACCAAGGCTACCTTTACACCTCCCATGTTCCCTCAGTCTGGTTATTTTATATTGCCCTAATTTGCCCATCACCAAAATGGATCAAAGAAACTCATCTACGTGGGGACTTAAGGACATCACATGATCAGCTTTAGCAAACACTTTAATTTCTAGGACTGTACTGCTTAAATCAACAAAACTGAAAACCTCAACAGCTCACGTAGTGACCTGGGGACAGGGACGTGGAGCACAGGCCCCTTGGGCACCCCATACACCTTCCCAGCCTGCCCTGCCTGCTCACACCTCGAGTCTCTGGGAAACTGAGGCCTCCTGTAGCCACACCCTGACCTGGGCGTGTTTTTGAGCAATGGTGAATGCCTCCCTCTAAGAAGTGAGGAGGTAGGGGACAGTTTCTAAGGGAGAGCAAGAGAGGATTAACTATCTAGAAAAACCAACCGAAGCAGTGCAGGGTTGGGGCACCGCCTGCCAGGACACTGCGCCCCGGCGTGACCCGCTCCCCGGGTCCAAGGCCCTTGAACAACTCATGTGAGAGCAGACGCAGCCCCTCTCTGTTTTCTAAAAGCAGGAGATGAAATTCCTGTGCGAGCCGCCCTCCTCTACATCAGAAAAGAAATATGCTTGTCATCAAGGGCAGGACGCTGAGCCAGAGAATTCCGCACAAACAGACTTCATTAAATAGTCCTCTTAGACTCTCGGTTTAGTCAGTTGCTTTTCCACAGTTCCCTCTTGGTTCAACCTGGCTGTGAGCACCGGGCCTTCGCCACTTAGTTGGGTCATTTCCTCTTGAGGGCTCCCGGTCACAAAGTAAATAAACCGTACGCTCAGGAGAATGCCACCCCAGGTAGGCCAGCATAGTGTGCTGTGGCTTCAAACCCAGGGCACGTGGGGAACCGCCTGGAAAAGCCCCCACCTGCCTAAAGACGGATGCTCCAGAAGGACTCAGGGTGCTGCTGCCTGCCCCTCACCAAGCGAAGGAGAGGAGTTCATGTCACGGGAGGGGCTGGAGGTCCCGCCCGCCCAGAATGGCTGCCTTTGCCATCACTGCTCCTGAGGGCCGCTGTCTTCCCCCAAGTCACCTGCGCTCCCCAAGCTGCCGGCAGCACCCCTGCGCTTCCTTGTGAAGAGGGTGTACTGGCTCTCAGGACTGGGGGCTATCCTCTTTCCCACCTGCCCTTCTCCCTGCAGTAAAGTTGCATAAATGTTCTCTCCTTAATCTACCTACTGCCAGTTTATTTCATAGACTCAGTCTTGGAACCCTTAGATGGTAGAGGGTCTTCCCCCCCACCACCGTAATTTCCTCCTGTTGACCTGTTTTATGCCAAAGTAATTCTCAGGGCCAAAGAATAAGGTTTGCCTCTCTACATCAGCAGGCAATTAATGCTACACAGTAAGTAGAAGCACACATATTTACATAAAAACATCTTCTTGGAGCATGAAACTGTCAAAAGTCCAGGTGGTTTAATATTATAATATCAATTATCCAGGACAGCTATTAGTTATATACCATGTTAAAAATTAGAAATATCCAAAAGAAATCTAATATTCAGGAATCATGAAAAGTTAAAATGAAGTGAGCTAACCATTCAATTTAAGAAGATGAAAAAATTTAAAAAGATGGAAGGAAATGACAAGGATTAATGTCAAAGTTATTGATAAAGCTGAAACTGGGAGAGATTGACAAAATGAAAAGTCAACTCTTTAAAAATTAGCAGGGTGACCTCTGGCAGAGAGGAAGGTGAGGGAATGAGATTTTTTTTTAATGGGGGGAAAAAATTCCAGGTGAGTTCCAAATCCAGTCGACTTGCTTTCATGTGAAGGTATTTAAAATACCAAGAACCAACACATTATTAAAACCCAGACTATAACAACATCTGAAAAATTAAAAGGAAAATATAGTTGACTTCAGTGGATGAAGGATGTTACTTGGTTGTGTGCAGAGGAGGAAACTGAAATGCTAGCAGGTATTGAAAGAGATTTATGATTCATTGTGCCAGAAAAAGATGGGAAAATAAGGCAGCAACAAGATTGCCCTTTAACCCTGTTTGACTGATGTGAACTAAAAGGTTGAATAGTGCCAGGGGCCGCCACAGAGAGGGAGGACAGAGACACTGCTCACAAAGCTCTCTCAAGCTTGTAGGAGAACGCCTGGCAGCTCCTCCGAATTGCTGGGATTTGCATCCTTCATTAGGAGGACAAAAAGTTCTGATGGGGGAAAGTGGGACTGGTCACAGAGCGCGCTCCACAGTCACTGGGAATAAAGTGAGTAGGACACAGCAAGAAAGGGTCTTAAGAACATTCCTTTCAGGAGATATTAGGACAAGCTCAGGCTTAGCGTGCGTCTTCCCTTGGCCTGGTGCTGCTCAATGTTCTGATCGACACTTTCCCTGAAGCACAGTCTCTGGCTCCCTTATTCCTGGTACAGAAGGGACTTACTTGGTTAGGTGAGACCCAGAGAACCAGTACCCATGCTCCACTTCAGGCTGGAGATGCAGGTGGTCTCAGGGGCCAAGGCTGGGAGGGGCAGAGACCAGATCAGCTCTCCCAGGATCCAGCCTACAGTGGCTGCCTGTGAGGGCAGAGGTATGTGGGGTAATGGGGGAGCTGAGTGCTCTGATACCGGATGCCTTCTCAATGGGGAGGGACCGCTGCTGGACCTGCTGAGAGTCAGCCACCCTCTGAATCTCGTCCCTCCTCAAATTTAGATGTAGAGTTTTTAAGCAGCAAGCTTTTTAAGGTGGGTTGGGAAATTGACCATAAATTCATCTCATTCTGTCACTTGGAGTCCCCATTTGTCTTGTGGAGTTGCAGCTTCTCCCATGTGAGGTAGCAGCTATGCTACCATCTCGAATCTACACTTGATCAACTAATTTAGCAAATGTGACCCAAACGGATGCCTGAGAAGAGCCTGGTATGTTGCAATTTATGCTTCTCTTGCTTGTCACAACCCTGAGATGACCATGTGAATAAGGCCGCACTCACCAGCTTGGGCATGAGAACCCCAACCAAAAGCTACCTAATTGCAAGACCGGTGAGTGAGACCATCCAGATCACCCAGCACAGCTAATTCAAAACACACGCAAAGAAGCAGCAGAGGTGAGATTCATCAGCCCAACCACAAGAAGCCCCAGTCAACCTATAGAATTACACAGGTAATAGAGTGGTAGCAGTGCTACACTATCAAGCTTTGGTTTGATATTCATTGAAATTGACTGCATGATCTGTGAATAGCCAAGAATTAGTCTGCAACAGTGACAGCTGTCCATCAGAAGAAGCAATGATTGCTTATGAAACAAAATCCCAGAGGCTGCCTCTGCTTCTTTTCCCTCGACACCCTTTCCCCATTTTTGTATCTCTCTGTTTCTAACCTGAGGAAATAAAAGTGGAGATCAACCTTCTAAAAGGTCCCAGGACAAGCACTGCAGATTGAAGACCTGGATCCAAGTCTCTGATAGGCTCCAGGGTGGTTTTCTCCTCCAAATTGCAATATTCTCTACTCCCATCTGCTCAGAAATGACCCTGTCATTCAGAGTTTCCACATCCTCAAAGCCCCCTGAGGGTCCCAGCTCCTCTGACTGGTGACAGAACACTGGAGGCAGAAGGGAGGATGAGGGAAGTGGGAGGAGGGAAAGAATGGGGACAAGAATAGATCAACTGTCTTAAATGAGTGCTCACAGTCTAGGACTCAGGAATTTCCTTTCAAACCCACCCACGGAAAAGCAGGAGGTGAAGACCTAGAAACATGCAAGTGTTGACTTGAGCATCAGTTATGAGCGCGAGGAACGACCCGAATGCACATTGGATGAGTCTGCTGCGGTGATTTAAAACTGTTACCTGGCTGGGGCCTTTCAGGGAACTGAGGCAGCAAAGACTCCCCCCACTCCCAACCCAATTCCTGTGATCATGTCATAAGGATTTCAGATATGTCACTCAGTAACATAAATGAGTTTATTGAAGGGATAGGAAAAAGGCCAAGGGACACTCTGAAGGGACAGAGTGGGTCCTCTCCTTTCTGACAACAGCCCCTCTTGCTCCAGTTTTATTGGGGATCCCTGGGAAGTTTCCAGATAGTCCCATCCAGGTCCACCTCTTGACTTTTGACTGACAGCAAGATGACATCAGACCTTCAAGTACCTATTGCTGTGATAATTCTCTGTTCCCTTGGACCATGCTGAGCGGTTCTAATTGGATTGTAATCATTTTTACAGACTTTGTGGCTAGGAGAAATTATCCTTCTCTTCCGGAATCTGGTCTGTGAATAGGGTCACAAAAATCTTTCCCTTCAAACTAACTTGGGTTCCTCTTATTTCCTGCTGGCATTTCCTGGCAAATAGCATATAGTTTGCTGAGAAATGTGACATATCCCACCACTCAGGCCAGGCAGGCTGCAGGTAAATTGCTTTTGGGCCGAGAAAGCATGCAGGGTAGCCCAGTGCACCCATTTTATAGAATTATTCTCTCACCTTCCCTACCATCCTCATCTGTGTGTCCCCTAACAAAACCACAGATTAAAGGATTTTGAAATGCAGGGAAGGGGTGCTCGGAGAAAAGTGCAAAATCTAAGGTGTGCGGACAGGTGGTGGTTCTCTAGGAGTGTGATTTGCTGTGCTTACAGCATTCTGCAGTGAATATGTGCTATTAATCACGGGCTGTCATTTCTGTATTTCTACATTGAAAGGGGATAAAATGAGACGGTAACAGCAAGTGCCATCTCTGAGAAAGCTAGGTCAGACCCAGAAGTGGGTGGAACAGATTGGGATGTGACCCCAAGATTCTGGGGTGCTGGAACAGAAAGAAAGAGGCAGAGAAGGTGCAGGCCAGAGATGCTCTTGACCTGGCTGCCACCAGGAGCACCCAGGACCATATCCCAGTTTCTCGGAAGGTCAGTAAGCTAGAGCCCTTGTCCATCCAGCCCTCCTGGGATGTTAACTCCCCCACTTCCTGTCTGCCCCACTGACAATCAGAGGGAGCTGATTGAGGCCTACTCACAATTAGAAGCCCGGCCCCCAGTTGCTTGTTCTTCTTCATCTCCTGCTAACCTGCTGTCCATTTCTCATCTCAGCTTCCTACAAGCCAAGACCTCAAGCTGAGAACAGCAGCTGAGGTGCTGACCTCTGACCTGGGGCCAGGAAACTCCGTTCATGAAACCTGAAGTGTGGCACCTCCTGGCAGCACAGCCTGGCTAATCTACAGACGAGTGTGCTCACATAGTAAGAAATGGTGCTCGTATTTTAACACGGACTGGTTTGCTTTAAACAAATTGTTTTCCAGCTCAAAAATAAAACAAAACAAAACACCGCACAGTTTTTGCTGTTTGTTTGCAGTTGCTTCTCAGTCAGTGTGACTCTGGATCAACATACGGCTCATCCTGACCTGATTCTGTCTGAGGATTGGAGACCAGTGACTCCTGGATGCTTCTGCTGCCCCAAAGGACAGGAAGGTGGCTGAAAGAACCTGCAGAGGGTGCAGAGCGGCCTTCCAAGCTGGGGCCTTCCGGATTCCTGTGACTCCTGCGTCCGGACCTGATTTGCTCAGGAAAGAAGTTCCCTTGCTCCAGACACCGTCCCTGTGGGCTTTCTGTGCTCCAGAAGTGAATCTAGTCTCCAAGGGTGCGCTGAAGTGGTATTCCTTTAAAAGAAGTTCAGCCATGAAATCATCTGCTCCTTTTCCTTTTTCTGCCTTATTTAATAATGGAGCCCTGAAATTTTTTGAATCTCACTTGTATGTATTAGTCTGTTTAGATTTTCCTTCTCTTCTTGGGTCGATTAGATAATTTCTATTTCTTTTTAAAAAGCCTTAATGAAGCTTTAAAGATGTATTTACATGCAATTCTCTGAATTACTTTCAAAATTATATCTTGTCTATGCTTTTTCATGTTTTTTTTTTCTGTATCCTTTCTCTTTTTTTTTCTCTCTCTCTCAAGTCTTTATTAGAGGAGCCAATAGTTTCTCTAATTTAGTAACATTTCCCCTGAAGACCAGCAGGACTTATTTTTTCCAATAACTTACCTGTACACCAATCAGTTTCTAATTTTATCTCTATTACATCCTTTACCTTGGTTCCAAAGTTTTATTTTATTGATTTGTTCACCTTGGTTACAAAGTTTTATTTAATTGATTTTTTACAGCATTTTCTTTAGTAGGATGCTAATTTTGTTATCATTCTCTCTTCTTCTGGAATCAGGTTGTTTAGGGATAGAATTCCTCCTGAGCAAAGCAGCCAGGCCTCCAGGCTCTGCTAGTGTCAGGGGGCATCCTTTTTCTGGGCAAGACCATGCTTGGAAAAGGTAGAACCTCTTTGTTGTTACTGGAATCCTGGGTCAGAGACCTGACTCCAGGGTTCCAGCGAGTCAGTTCCAGCCACTCACCCCAAAATCCAAACAGAAGTCATGGAGGAATGCAGAAAAAGATATTTAACCATTAAGGCTTTATTGACAAGGCAAAGTGAGACCCCACCTCTGAGCCCTGTCTTGGGGGCTGACAGGATCTGTTGGTTTAAACAGGAAGAATTGGGGTGGGTCGAGAGGTCTGTGCAATGAAGCAGCCTTGGTCCAGCCGTGGTCTGGTTGATCATCCACTCAGTTCAGGTTCTGCAGGTGGCTCCAGAGACACCCCATCACCTGAGGGGCACTGCACAGGATGCGGGTTCTTGCAATTCTGAGAGGGAGGACTTCGGTTCCCCTGGGATGACTGTTCCTGCTCTTCCTGGAGGGTGCAGGACAAGACTGAAGGAAGACCTTGAGGTGCCACCTCAGGGGTCTGAAACAGAATGCTGCAAATGCTCAGTCTTGAAGGGGTCCAGATAGCCAGGTAAACTTAGGGTTAATAAACCTTGTATTGCCAGATTTTAAATAAGCTCTCCTTAAATGATAAACAGCTGAGCAGATCACAAAGTTTAGGGTAATAATAGAGCCAGATGCAGAATAGAGGCAGAGATGCTGAGCTTCATCCTACCTTTAGTACTCATTGGGCATATGCAGGCTGAGCGTCAGTGATTTTAGCAAAAGGAGCTTTTCTAAGGCCCTGTTATAAATCAATTAAAATTCAAAAACCGAAAAATTAAAAGGACTCTGGGGTTTTGTGAGCTGCTAGGCAGGCATATTTAGTTGCAGGCTCCTATACTTATGGGGTGCAGGGGCTGCAAACCCTATAAATGACTGTTACCATGCCTTCGGCTTTCAAAGTTGGTTTCTTTTGTTTGGTTTTGGCTAAGGTCTTTTGCAGAAACTTACAAGGATCCAGTGGAAATCACTAGGTCCCTCTGATTTCTTCTTTTTAGGCGATTGGCAATAAATTTTGCTCATTATAATGCCAGATTCTCTGTCCTGAAGCATTGGGGTCTGCCATTATGTTTTCATTTATTTTATTATTCATTTACCATCTGCCATAACAGGTAACATGACCTCAAACTGAGCACACTCAGTAATGTGCCCCACTAGTGTGTGGTGAGCCTTTCCTGAGTATGTATGAGCTTCCCCAATCAAAGCCCTTTGCTTTCATTGTTTGAAAAGAACACTGCTTTGAAAATTATCCCCAATGTTGTCCTGACTTGCTGCAAGCAATAAATCTCTTTCCAGTCCTTCATCTGCCAGGTACACTCAGATCCTTTGTGCTCAAGATCCAGATCCATTGCAGTTAGTCTTAGAACTGAGTTGTTAGTCCAAACTGCAGTTTGGAAGACAGGTTCAAATAGCTCTGAGTCAATGCTCTGGGGCAGGCAGGAAAAGGGGCAGCTGACATGGGCCATTGAGTGCTGGGAAGGTGACGAAGAGAATGGGACAAACAATAGCCCATCACCTCTGGACAGGCGACATGAGCCTTTGGGCACATGTACTTGTCCTGTTGCTTCACATGCCTGCAGGAGGGGGGCGGAGGGGAGCAGAGCACACACTGCAGACGGAGCTGGAGGCAGGGGGCACGGCCCTGCTCCTGGAAACCTCTGCAGTGATGCTTTCCTTGTGATTCCCCTTTCATTTCCACAAAATCAAGGGGTAGAGAAGAATGTAAGGATAATGAGATTGCACCTTCATGCATCCTGTACAATGGTGGAGCTTCTCAGTCACCCTGGGGTGCTAGGGTGCCACAACTCTTGGTCAGAAGACAGACAAGAGCAGGATTCTGTTATAGTTCGGTATGAGGTTCCCCCGTAAGCTCATGTGTGCGACAATGAGGAATGCCCAGAGGGGAGATGAGTACATTGTGAGTCGTAACCTAATCAGTGGATTGATTCATTTGATGGAGTAATAATTTGAATGGATTGGCTGAGCAGTAACTGTAGGGAGGTCATGGCTGGAGGAGGTAGGTCACGGGGGCAGGGAGCATGCCTGTGGGGTTTCTATTTCCCTGGTACCTCCTCACTCTCTGCTTCCTGGATGTCATGCTCTGAGCTGCTTTCCTTCCACCATGATGCTCTGCCTCACCTCAGGCCCAGAGCTGTGCATGGGCCAGCCATGGAGCTTCAAGGTATTCCTTTTCTAAGTTGTTACTGTTGGGCAGTTTAGTCACAAGCCACAAAAAGGTGACTAAACACAGGTTCCTTGTCTAGAGGAGCAAAAAAAAAACCAGAACTTTTTCCTCCACCCATCTTCAGTTTTACACTTGGGTCCCTGTAAACTAAATTAACAAAAGACAAGAGAAAATTTGTTAAAGAGAAATTTATTAACATGTGCATCACACACACATGTGGGAAAACTCGAGATAAGCAATGCCAGGAAGTGGTTAGATTGTGGGCTAGGAGAGCTTTTTAACAAAAGAAGAGTGAAAGGCATATTTTTAGAGCAGTGAAAGGCAAAGGAAAAGGACTTTGGCTTTCTAGGGTTGCAAATTGTGGGAAGGCACATATCCAGTGGTGGACAAAGGTGAGTTTTACAAGGATTTTTAATGAAGTTTCCTTTGGTACTCTCTCTAGGCTGCTGTCTCTAGTGACTAACTTTTGTCCTCCCTGGACAGAAAGGGGGACACCTTTACAAATTTGTGTTCTACATTTAGGCAAAGAGGGAGAGGGTAAAGAGCTTTTCTCGAATCTGTTTTTTCTCAATTGTCTTCAGCTCAAAATAATCCATATGCTAAAGTGGCGTATTTTAGGGTAGCAGAATCTGATACCCTTCGCCAGCTACCAACAAGCCAGCCTCTGTCAGCCTGCCTGGGGGGACTTCCGATGCTGGGGAGCCATCACCCGCTTCCCTGGCTCAGCTGACCATGGGAGGCATGCTCACTATCTTTACATCTATTACTTCAAAGCAGATTTACCAAATAGCCACTGGAAGCCCAGCACTGCTCTAGGGCCAGGAGGAATAGCAGTGAAGAAAAAGGACACGTCCTGCCTTTAGGGGATTTACAGCCTTTGGTGGTGGTTAAGCCAAGGAGGCTGCTCCTTTCCTCACCACTCTGGGGGAGGCAGGTACAAAGGAGAATGCTGATAAACACGGAAGTAGGGCCGGAGAGTCTCAGAGAAGGAGGCGTTGGGGAACGAGAAGATGTGGGAGCCAGCGGTCATGTTGTAGAAGGACACAATTCCAACCTCATAGTCCAGAAAAACTCCCACCACCAGAGGCAGCTTGCTCAGACTAAGAAGAGTGGGGGGATTGGTAAGGGCTAGGTAGTCCTCCCCTTTGCACAGCCTGATGGTCCAAAAGCCAGACTCAGGCTCCTGCTTCATGTCAGCGCCCCTATGCACGCTTTCCAGACAGACTCCCAAATCCCAACCAGTCCCTTCTCCAACATCCACTTCAAAGAAGTGTCTCCCTGAGATGAAGCCCTCGCAGCCCAGGACACAGGGAAAGGCACTGAATCTCCTGGGAGAAAAATCAAGACCCTCCTGGCAGCCTCCGTGAGTCACCTGTCTTCCATCCTCCGACAGAGTGAGGTTCGGGTGAGCTGTGTCTGGATCCAGAGTCACACCAACTGCAAAAAGACAACAGCAGGCAGCACCAGGAGATGAGGAGCTTTCTCATACCAGGCAATTTATTGAAAAAAAGCCAGTCTGTGTTCAAGAACAGGCAGAATTCTTACCAGCTCTATGAGCAAAGCACAAGTCACCACATCTGTTGCAGACACTGCTGGCAAGAACAGAACGGGGACAGTCTGCCTGCATTTGGTGGACCTCGGGACATGGCGAGTGCCTAACTAGTGATCACAAACATGGACCGTCCACACCATCACCCTCACTCCACTGTCTTACCCTTCAGAGACGCCAAGGGCGTTGGAGTGGTTCTTGCCCTGTCCAAGGCCCTTCTCCCATGTGGGGCTTCCAGGAACCATGAAATAGTGCAGCTGACAGAAGCCCTCCCACCTCCCTTTCATGAGCAATGAACAATAGCAAATATCTGTACAAGACAGTATAAATGGTGTAATAAATCAAATATTATATACGCATGTTATATGTTAAATATTGACTATATGTTACATATGTAGAACATATACATGTCATATAATAAATACATATATAACTGTGTATATGTATATATTTATAACTTCATATATGTTTAACATGCATGTTTCTAATACATTAGATGTATTATATGTCTACATCTTATATTAGTCAATCTTTAAAATAGTACTTTTATATATTAGATTTCCCATATTCATACATATGTCTGTATATATATACACACAGCATATAATACATTATATTAGAAGTGTGCAATCTCTAGCATTTCGTGGATATTACTAGAGGCATCCTATTCTCTCTCACACACATGTATGTGAACAGACTAGAGGGATGTTTTACCAGTGCACAGAGTCAAGGTGCAAAGCAAGTGCACGAGGTGACCCACAGAGCAGATGGAAGGTTGGGTGGGTGTCCTCAGGGGAGGAGCGTCCCTTCCGAACAGCAGGAGAGTGTCTGAACTCACTTCACAGGCAAGTCCCCACCAGCAGCCGTCTCCACCACCACTATGACTACGACCCTAAGGCTCTCAGCCTACAGGCAGCAGTTGACTCTTCCTTCCCTGTTTTCGTTATGTCAGGGTCCCTCCTTGCCCAGTGGGTTATTTTGTGCTGACAATGCTCTGTAACCAGCCTGACCTGGGAACAGGTTCACAGCACCATGATGATGTTCAGGGTAACCTGAAGCTTGGGTGTCAAATCTGTACATTATATATAATGTATAGATAAGTCTGTGTGTGTGTGTGTGTGTGTGTGTGTGTGTGTGAATGTGTGAGAGAGAGGGAGAGAGAGAATGCATATTACATTAGAAACTAAATTACTACAAGCACCACCACAATATCAAGTTGTGGGAAAGAAACAGCAAGATGCTATCAATGAATACAGCTCACTCGCTGAGTAATTCCAATGCTTCATGATGACTGAGTTCTTTTGAAACAAAAGTCACTGAACAAAATAGGAAAATTTGTAACTCTAAATCTGAAAGTATTTAATAAAAAACAGAATGTAAGTGTAAAGTACTATTCAAATACCAGGAGATGATATTGGCTATAAAAAAAAATTCCCAGATATCAATAAGCAAAGAACCCAGTAAAAAAATTCTTAAACTACAGTAAATCATGGATAAATTAGGCTAATGGATATTTAAAAAAAAAATTCTCAACCCCACTAGTGAACTGGAAAGACAAATAAGTCCACTGTTAAGTACATTTCAAATCCACCAGATATTTTAAATTTTTTTAAAAACCAAGAGTCAGGGATATGTGGAACAGTGGGAAATCTTCTGTGGCTGGTGAGATATATAAGTAGTTACTATTTCAAGATCTGTAGAATCTAATAAAATTAGGATGTGCACCCCTCACGTCGACATTTCCACCGCAGGGTGCTGTACTGTAACGTACACCCCTCAGGGTCTAAGGTAGAATCCTGTAATCAAATGCACCGATATTTCTGCAGTAAAACATACATTCAGGATAAGTGGAATAAACGGACTTTGAATAGTCTGGTATCAGTGCAGTTCAGATGTGGCCACAAGGGCAGGAATGCTCAAGGGTGGCCTTCAGTGGCCCCTGGCTCTAGGTGTCACATCCTGGTAAAAGTCTTACCCTTCAAGTATGGGCAGCACCTGAGAATTGCTTCTAGCTGACAGAACATGGCCGAGGTGATGGGATGGAACTTCTATGACTGCATTTCGTTAAGACTCCATCTTACTAGTAGATTTACTATAGAGTCTCTCTCTCCTCTCTCTCTCTCTCTCCCCTCCCCACCCCCCACTTGGAAGAAGAAATCGAGTCGCTCATGTGCCAG
Source organism: Glaucomys volans (assembly GCA_020662805.1). NCBI lineage: Eukaryota > Metazoa > Chordata > Mammalia > Rodentia > Sciuridae > Glaucomys > Glaucomys volans. The sequence goes on along the minus strand of JAJEJO010002959.1, from coordinate 152,825 downwards.
GATCTGAATGGAGCCTCCAGCAGTGGAGGGCAACTCCCATCCAACAGCCAAGAGGGCACCTGTTCTGCCAGCAACCTTAGTGAACTTAGAAGTGGATTCTTCCCCAGCCTAGCCTCCAGACCACACGTGGGACCACACCCTACCTGAAAGGTGTGGACAGCCCAAGCAGGCACCCATCCTAGCTGTGCCCAGATTCCTGACTCACAAAACTTACAACATAATATATTTGGGTCATTTTCAGACACTAAATATTTTGGTAATTGTTGGTAGCAACATACAACTAGCATACACCAAATCATTCCAGGTTAGGTCTAACTTTGCAGCCAAATGAATCATGATAAGAATCCATTTTCAGAGTCTTTTGAAATTCATAATTATGGACAAGAAATTGAGCAACTACAGCATATGCTATTAACAGAATCAAGACAGCAGGAAGCTGAGGCTTTGGAATGAGCAGAATGTTGTTTTGATAGGGTTCTAATATTTACCTGCATGATCTGAACCATAACCTCTGATACTCATTTGCCTTTCTTGCATTGCTCTAAGACTTGAAAATATTCACAATAAACACTGAAATCAGACCTCATGCCATGATGTGGCCTTGTCGTGTGCCAGACACTCTGGGGCAGTTTATACATATTGATGAAGTTGATTTGTATGAGCTCATTGAAGTGGGAACTGCTAACATATTAACTTTCAGATGGGAAACCTGAGTGCCTGGAGTCACCTGGAGTGATGTGGGTCGTCCTCAGGGAGCAGGAACTTGAAGAGTCCACACCGACACCAGCACCGATCACATGCCAATCCCACAGCACACAGAAACAGAGTGTGTGGCTCCACTGCAGAAAACTAACCAGCCTCTGCGTGCCTGCTCAGGACACTGGGGAGCTGGGTCACTGCTCCAGGCCCCTTCCACCCTAGCTTTAGGGATTCTTGAGCTCACATACCTTGACAGCGTCTCAGCATGTTCTTCACATCAAAGTAAAGCTCAGAAACATTGCAAGTGGTATGAATCTCCATGGGAAAGACCTCTGGTGTGTCCAGCTTCTCCCCACAGCTCCTGGGAGAAGCAGAGGCAGGAGGCTCCTCAGTGGCATGCTCCACTCAACCCCGTGTGCCCCCGCCCCTCCCTTCGTGTACTCAAAGGACCTACCTGTTCAAGGTGTCCTTCACATCCTATAAAGAAACAGGGACAAAGGTGAACATTCCATGGGATTTGGCATGTGGAGCAGTTCCCTACAAACATTCCTCCCAAAGGACAGAGTAGCCCAGCCTTAGAACTGATGGACACGGGGAGGGAACAATTTCCACCCCACCTCTGGCAGACTTGGCCTGAGTCTGTCATCTCGTGCAGCAGGCTGTGGGAACCGCACTGTCTGCGGTGGCATCGGCCTGTGGGCTGCACGGGGAGCTGCCAGGGGCTTTGCTCACGCTCCCTTGGAAAGACTTGTTTTCAGTCCTAATTTCCTTTTGAGCAAGCCCACATTGGAGGCCCCTCGTCGGAAAGGTGCTTAGGGGGAATCAGAGCACCTGTCAGGAGACTGGGCCATGGAGGAGGTGGCAGTGGTGTCACACTCAGCCCTACAGTGTGACCGCCCTCCCTATGAGCAGGAGCCAGAGTGACAGGTCCTTCTGTCTCTCTCAGGAACACTCTCTCCATGCAGCAGTGGGAAGGCCCCACATGAGCTCTGCAGCAGCAGGCGCTCCACGGGAAGATCTGGGAAAAGCCTGGCACTCACTGGCTGCCTCCCTGTCACCATCTGTCACCAGGAAGAGTGTCTCAGGACAGAGTTTGACACCTGGGATCTGTGCACCTGGGCCACAGGGAAGATGACGGCAGAAGTGACCCATGGTGCCACTGGGCCACACCGTGTCCACCCAGAGGAAGTGCTTTTCTATTTATCATACAGGTACCTGAGGACCGCTGGGAGTGTCCTGGAGGACACGGATTTACTGTCTCAAAGAAGCAGTACCTTAAATTCCACACACGAATGTACCACTGCTGAGTGAAAGCAGGCCTCCCGGCCTCCCAGCCTCCCAGCCTCCCAGCCTTCCACTCCCCTCTTCAGATACTTCCCTTCCCCGCTCCAAATCTGCAGCCTCACCTGCAGCAACTTCTGGGATGAGCTCTGACATTTTGCTTCCAGCTCCAGAATATGGCTCCTGAGTTCATCGCTCTTCTGCTTCAGATGGGTCTCACTGTCCCTCAGCCTCCTCAGCATCTCCTCTGCTTCCTTCTCCAGCCTCCAGAGATATGCCTTCTCCTCCAGACACAGAAAAATCTGGAGATTCTTAAAGTCAGACTCAATTTTTTGTCTCTGAATCTCTATCTTCTCCTAGAGTCAAGAGAGAATGGTCAAAAGGGGGTGACAATCTGGGCATGGTGGCTCACGCCTGTAATCCCAGAGGCTCAGGAGGCTGAGGCAGGAGGATGGCAAGTTCAAAGCCAGACTCAGCAGCTTAATGAGACCCTACCTCAAAAAAAATATTTTAAAAAAGGGTTAGGGATGTGGTTCTGTGGTTAAGTGCCCCTGGGTTCACTCCCTAGTACAAAAAATAAAAAATAAATGAAAGGCAGGGGCAGGGGACAAACCAAAGCAAAGGTCCATGGATGAACAACAAAACGTGGCATAAAGAGACGATAGGGAAGGAAGAAAGCTTGACCATGCTGCCAGGACGAGCCTTGAGATGCTCGCTGAGTGAAATGAGCCAGACACAAGGTAAGGAAGCTGCATAATCTCACTCCTATTAAGGGCCTGCGATGGCTGAACGCAGACTGAAAGCAGAACAGTGGTCACCAGGCCCGGGAATGAGGGGAAATGGGAGCTGGTGTCCAGTGGGGACCAAGTTTCAGTCTGGAAGACAAAGAGTGCTCTGGAGGTGGAGATGGAAAGGGCTGCACAGCATGAGAGCACCCAGACTGTGAGCTGCACGCCTGAGTGGTCACTGTGGCAAACCCCGTGGTGTGAGCATTTTACCAAACACACACACACAAACACACATGCACACGTACACGCACACAAACACATGCACCTATGCACACATACAAACACAAACACACACACACACACAGAGCTGGAGCAGCTACTGGGACATAATTTTCCAGGGAGTCATTTGAGCTGGAAGGATGTGGGAGAAACTGACCCTGATTTTCTACAGTCACCTGATTAATGTCCTTTCTCAGCCAAGACACAGGGGGAAGGAGGGACAGGGACACTAGATAAGCAGGGAACGAGGAGAGATTCCAGTGCTTTATCAGTTACAAGGATAATGTGGAATTTTTATTTGGACTGTGAGAAGGGATTTCTGAGTTTGCGGAATTTCTTAAAGCAACAGCTAGTAAAGACCATCACCAAGAGTAGATTTTGAGACCAAAGGGGCCTTGATTTTTGGCAGAGGGGGTCTGGATATGGCAGCGGTCTGTTAGGGTTAACAGAAAAATATTCATCGACTGGTCCAGGGTTTTGGGTTTTTTCTTTTTTTCCTTTTTGGTATGGGGGATTGAACCCAGGGCCTCTTAAGCACTGAGCCATATCCCCAACCCTTTTCAAATATTATTTTGATAAAGGGTCTTGCTGAGTTGCTTAGGGCTTCACTAAGTTGCTGATGCTGACATTGAACTTGCCATGCTCCTGCCTCCGTCTCCTGAGCCACTGGTGCACCACCATGACCGGTTCCAGGGCCATTTTGACAATGCCTCTGTATAAGATAACCAAAACCAAATCACAAGTCTCACTGGACTCAGTTTTCATTTGAGGAGACAGAGATCTGCAATTTCCATGGGTGTGTCCCAAATTCTTGTAGTGTTTCAATAACTGTGATGTGGTATTAGGAGGGTCACTGGTTTCAGATGAGGTGGAATTTTTGTGGAGATAAGTGTAGATGCAGCTCTTGATTGATGCATTCTCTATACATGTTAGTTACAGTCAAGGTCTTCCCCACTGCCCAAGATCCCAGAAATAAGGGAAGTCAGAGCATCGTCTGGAAGCTCAGATTCAGCACCCACACCCAGAGGAGCATAGGTTGAAATCAACCCCTGAAAGAGATGGAGCGGTTGGCTGGCCAGTGGAAGCTGGCTGCAAGCTAATGGATCACACAGGTATGTAGGAGTGTGTAGGACCCTGAGCAGACAGGATGCAGCATGTAAAGCAAGCAGGTCTCCTTCACTGGCCTCATCAGTCTCAACACAGAGGATCCCACAGTCTGAGTGCTCTCTGCCAGGTCAGATTTGGGCTACTGAGGGGAAGGAAGCAAAAACACCTGGCAACCCACTGGAGAGCGCAAGAGCAGGCAGTGCACCAGAAGTGACCAATCAGATGCAGAGAAATAAGACCCACTGACCCTGACGTCCACCTGGTCCACCTATTCCTGGGCAAGACCCCTAGCTCCTTCCCCTATATAAAGACCTTGAGCAGCCGAAGCCACATACAGTTTTTCCAGCTCTCCCACCCCAACTTTCACCCGGAGGGCTGGGGATCTCACCTGAGAAGGCAAACTCTAATAAAGCTTGGCTCGGCTACTTTTGTCTGACTCTGGTTTGGCTGCCGCAAGCTTACATTTGGTGCTGAAACTGCAGAAAGGCTGGTTTCTGTACCTGTAGGCCGGGAGCCAGACCCTGTGTTGTATTGAATACAACACAATAAATATGATAGTGCTGATGCTGGCACGCCTGGAAAGTGTCCAAGTGTGAAAGTCGAGACCTGTTGCAGGCAACAGAGACACCAGTTTGGTTTCTTCCAATAACCACTGGAAGACCAAAGGGCATGGTGGTAAAATCCCATGGAAATAAACAACTAGGGCATGAGAACAGTGATTTCTTCTTTGTGTTCCATCGACTGGTGTGGTTTGGTGAGAATAGACCATCCCAGGGCTTTGCCCCAGTCACCCTCTATGCCCACCTAAATTCTGGAATGGAAAATAACTTGAGATCAGTTCTTACCTTCCATTCAGTTATTTGCTTTGTCACAAATGCCTTCTGATTTGTACATTCCTCGAGGAGTTGACTCAATTTTGTTATAACATTGTGGAGTTGTTCCTGAGGGAAAAATTGGGAGAGTGAAGTCGATTCAGTTTGATTCTTCACTAGCCACTTACCGGGAATCCCAGCCTCTCACCCCAAGAAGGGTGACAGTCACAGTGCTACTTACTGAGTTTTATGCTTTGCCAGAGAGCATGTTGGGACTGGATGGGTGGCAATGTACTGATCCCCTTAGCCACCCTGAACAATTGGCTAGGAAGGGGTTAAGTAACTCCCCAAGCTGGTGGATAGTGGTGGATAGTGGAGCTGGGAGTCCAGTCTCCTGTGGTGACTCAGGCCTGCGCTGTACCCTCCAGTCTTGCCAGGAGAAGTTGCACCCAGGACATGGGCCATCTAAGAGACTTCATAAACAGTACACTGAACAAACGTGGCTAAGACCAGGGTGCCTGGCACGGGAACTCTGCAGGCATATGGGTGAGTCAGAAAGGAAAGACCGACTGGATGCCAGCTGAAGGTACCAGAAATGGCTAATGCAGAAGGGAAATTCTGATTTCTGAAGAACAACAGCTCGAAACCAACTGAAATGTACTTCATGTCCATGTCCAACTTTTAGGTTATTTTTCAAAATGGTTTCTCGTATTTCCATTGAAAGCAGTTTGAAGTTGACCTAAATTGCTCAGTGTGTCAACTCTAAAAGAATTGGCTCCCATCCTCTCCAACAAGGACGTTCATTCACCCTCAAGTGTTTGGGGAGAGGCCTCTGTGTAACTGATTGCCCTTGCTGAACACCAAAGGTAAGCTCTTCTAATGGAAAGCCCCTGGCAGTCATAGAGACCCTGGGCATGTGTTCTGCGGGGAAGGGTCTGCTATTATCCGATTTCAGATGGAAAAACTAAGGCATGAAGACATTCAGTAACTTACTCCACACTGCCCATCTAGTGAGTGTGGAGCTAGGATTTCAACCCAGGGAATCTTGCTCCGAGGCTTTTAACTGTCACTATGTATCGCCGTCTTTGTTGCCCACAAAGACACGATCCCCTGAATGTGTATGCAGCTCTTTATCTTGCGCACCCGTTCGTTTCTTTCCCGTTCCTTTCCCGTTTCCTCCCTCTCCCGTTTCCTCCCGTTTCCTCCCTCTTCTTCTTCCTCTTCCCGCCCTCAGCGTCTCCGTCAGTAGTGTGTGTCTCTGTCTCTCTCTCTTATACCCTCAGTTGACCAATCACAGAACTTCCACGTGAAGCATACCCTCAGTTGACCAATCACAGAACTTCCACGTGAAGCATACACGGGCAAGCATAGGCAAAGGCTTAAAGCACGAACCAGACACACGTGTGGCCAGTTTACAATCAATACCGCCAGGCGCCATCTTAGCCGCCCCATAGAATAGTATAGCAAACAGCTCCCAACAACTATGTGCTGCTGCTTTGCTTCTCACTTGGTGGGGAAATAATTCAAATATGAATGTCACCATTAGTTACCTGATTGCTGAGTGGAGTCAAAGGAAGAGCCGTGGGTGTTCTGTGTGGTCAGGACCGACATGTCCTTTAGAAGGGCCTGGAACCTTTGCACAAAACCATTTACACTGGAGGGGAGGACCAGGAGCCCCACACCCAGTTCAAGCCTTCCTCCAGTAGGGCAGGCGGAAGAGATGAGGACACATCGGGTCTGCTCCCCCCTCTGTCAGGGTGAGGGCTGCATCCCTCCATTTACTCTGGGCAAGAACACTGGGTGTCAGCCAAAGCCCCTCCCTATGGTCAACCCCCAGCCTAGGGTTTCTTCAACAACCCAGCTGGAAACTGCCCTCTTGCTTGCTCTCTTACAGGGATCATTTGAATTCCACTCCTGAGTATTCCTTTTATTTTAGTGGTGCCATTGATCCTTCAAACACCAAGGAAAATCCCCTGCTCACCTTGTAGCCCTGGCATGCGTCTTCCACAAGAGCCGTGGTGTGCCCTGCGTGCTGCGGGGCCCGCTCGCAGCGCCAGCAGATGAGCTGGCCCTCGTCTTCACAGAAGAGGTGCAGCTGCTCTCCGTGCTCCCCACACAGCAGCTCGAGGTCCATCTCCCCAATGACCTCCACAAGGTTCTCCAGAACCGTGTTGTGCCTGTAGTTCATCAGAGGAAAGGAGGACCGGCACAGATGGCACAGCAGCCCCACTGGGGTCCGGCCTTTATAGGAGTATTGCAGGCACGAGTTGCAGTAGCTGTGCCCACAGCTGATGGTCACGGGGTGCGTCATCAGGTTCATGCAGGTGGAGCAGGTGACTATTTCTTTCATCCTCTTTGTGAACGAGGCAAAGGCCATGGCTTTTGTAGAGAAGCTCCAGTGCTAGATATGAAGCAGCCACCCCCACACCTGAGTCCAGGTGCAATGCACTGGCTGCTACTAGTCTTCACAGGCCTTCTCTCTAAAAAGAAGAAACAGACTGGGAATTAGAAGACACATACAGATCTAGCGGTGTTGTCTAATACGGTAGCCATGATCACGTGTGGCCATTTAAGTTTAACTTGATGGAAATTCAATTCCATTTAAACCCCATTTCTCAGTCTTCCTAGCCACATTTCAATCCCCTAACAGGTGCATGAAGCTGGTGGCTGCCTGACAAACCACCCGGAGAGCACTTCATCATAAAAAAAGTTCTCTTGGACCAAGGGCTGAGAGAGGAGGAGACACAGGAGGGCTCCCGCACAGGAGTTGCAGTAAGAAGAAGACCGGACTCAAGAGAGGCTGTGGGGACACCTTCCTACTCTAGTGGGCACCAAAAGTCAGTTCAGAATCATCTTTTAATTGGTAGTGACACTCAGGTAACTGAGGGTCTGGGAGGTTTTATTTCACTGAGATCATCAAATCTGATTGCAGTGTGAGCCCGGCCCCCACCCCACAGAGACAGCTGGCCATCAGGTGAATGAATCCCAGGGAGACCCAACCAGGAGGGCGACCACTTAAGCAAAGCCTCCAGAAGAACGGGTTCCTCTTGTTGCCCCACCCCCACCTAACAACCGAGGGCAAGAGCTGGAATGAGAGCCAGGCATGGGAGGTTTGGTCCTATACCCAGGAACCCCAGGGAGCTGAGCTCCCCAAGAACACAGGAGAGGACTGTCTTCCAGGCTAGGGCCTGACTCAGGAGAAGCTGAGTCCAGGATACAGGGAAGGAGCTGGGCAAGGCCAGGACGCAGTGGGACCCGGGGTGTTGGGCCCCCTCTGTCCACCCCTGAGCATCTTATGACCAGAGGAGGTGGGGGAGCCCCCTTGGACCCTCCTTGTCCTCTGCACCCCACTACCCAGGGAGTGTTCCTGATGGCCGGGGGGCAGGAAGTTTGCATAGTGACTTTCCCCTGCGAATGCAGGACGTAGAATTAGGAACTGGAGTTCAACCCAAGTTGCCAGCTAGGCTGTCTTCCTCTCAGACCAGGACCTGTCTGCAGAAACTGCAGGATTTCTTCCCCAGGCCTCCAGCCATCCTTTGGCAGGTTACATCCCCCCTAGGCTAGGGGCGCTTGCTGGGGGGAGAAGGGACAGACCGGGCCTCACTCCCCCCTTAAATTCTGAATCTTCTGAGCTTTGGTGTGAAGAGGAAAGAACGATGGAAGGGAGGAATGGAGGGAGGCAGGGAGGGAGGAGGGAAAGAAAGAAAGAGACCAAGGGTGAGAGTTGCAAAGTCCTGAGCTTTACGAGGGTGGGGGGCTCCGCTGTCAGGAAACACACTCCCCCGCCCTGCCACTCACCCACAGGTCCCCCGCATGGACACGTCCCCCATCCGAGGACGCCGGCCCAGACGTTGCGCAGAGACCGTCGGGGGCCCCCCAGTGCAGTCCCTCGGCGCGCGCTTCCTGGAGCCGGCCGGACGCCCAGCCCGGTCACTGCAGAAATGAAACCTCCGCCTGGCGGGGCGGGGCCGCGGGCCGCGGGGCGGGCAGGTGGCTCCCCCTATCTACTGCGCGGCCGGTCCGGCAGAGTCGGGGAGGGAATGGAAAAACTAGCTTCTGTTAAAGCAGTAAACACAAAGGACAAACTGATCACCCAGTAAAGTCCCTCGTGCCCGGCGCACAGTGCTTGGCTACCTCGGGGTCACCTACTGTTGTACAGCGGCCCTCACCGGGGTGGTGGGAAAGGGCTGGCAGCCGCCGCGGGCGCGTGGGCCCGGCCACATTCTCCCACCTCGGCCTCCATCCCCCCTGTGCTGTGGCTGTTTCTCCCTTTCAACCTCAACAGCGCCCCTGCAGCACTCAGACCCTCTTCAAGAGCCACAGCCAGGCACCCAGGAGCCACCAGGGAAAGGGCCCCGCAGTGGGTGTCCTCGTCATCTGCCCTGCCCTGTGGCCCTGAGGGATCATGGCTCTGCTCTGCACACTGCGGAGGAGAGGCTGCCCTGTTGGGGTCAAGTCCTGAGCCATTCAACTCCAGCCCTTCCACTTCAAAGTCAGAGTGAAAGTACAGTAGTCACCCAGGAGTCAGTAAATACTGAATCAGAAAAGGAGGGAGGGCTACTGCGTTGAAATAAGACCTCGCTGCATTTATGGCCTCGGTGTGAGAGGCATGTGTAGGTGCCCAATAAATGATTGCTTAAGAAAAAAAAAATGCATGCAATGGATCACAGATGCTGCTGAGGGGACCAAGGACACTGGAGGGAGGAGTTAAACTAGGATTCAGGGAGCCACCAGGGGCCAGACTCTGGGCCTTTAGACTGGCTCTTCAGGTGCCAACCCTGAGGGCCATCCAGAGGTCAGTGCTGGGGCAACAGACTGCAGAGGAAGGAAGGAATACAGTGTGGCCACAGCCCTGGTCCAGCAGCCCAGGTTAGATGCAAGAGTGAGACAGTTCTTCTCTTCTACCCCAAACAGGAGACTTTTTTTGGCTCTAAGCCTTCCTGGGTTTTGCCATGCCTGCATCCATCCTGCCCTGGTGGGTCCTGTGGAGCAGACCCCAGACACATCACAGGGAGTATCAACTCCCCAGACCACTGGTGCACAGAGAGACAAGAGAATGAGTCCCGAATCCCTGGGTCTGGGATGGCTCCTTGCAGACACTTGTGATTTTGACTGTTGTTGATGTGACTCTGGACTCAGGTATTCTGCATCCCAAATTTGTCTTCTCAAAAACAAAACAAAAAGCTGTGAATGACAAAAAAGAAAATACCACCACCAGCAGCAGCAAGGCAGAGTCTGTCTTGTGACAGCTGTCCCCCCTTGCACCTGTATTCTGTGGCATGAAGGGGGAGCTGGCCAGAGGCAAGAGCATCAGGATGGACTAGGGGCATGGGGGTGCCGATGACCCTAACCCTAACCCAAAGGCAGGCCTAGGAGGACACCAATGAAAGCTCTCCCAGGAGCCACATGATCTGTGGCTGAGGCTGTGATCTGAGGCTGGGCTTGGTCCTGGCAGCCTGGGATGCAGGTCCCCAGAGTCTCCTTTTAGACCCTGAACCGAGTGTTCTGCCTACAGGGTGGAGTCATCCTGGATGGTGGTCAGCCTCATGGTTTGAATGTAGCCCTGCTGCTCGGCCACTGAGGCTTATTTTAAAATGCATGTTTTTATTTTCCTCTCCTACTTCTCCTTCACTCCCTGCCCCTCTCACACCCTCTGTTTTCTTCCCAAGGCAGTTTTCACTGAATATTTAACTTATGGATCTTGCTTTCACTGAATATTTAACTTATGGATCATTGTGTGCCTCCCCAAGAAAACACGATTCAGAAGAGCAGGGATTGCTATCCATATTGTTCACGGAGGAATCCCAAACCTCTAGAAGCTTCAGGCACAGTGATGTATGCTAAATGAAAGAGCAGCTTTCAGACTTGCACTCTGTTAGTCAGCTTTGCATTGCTATGCCCAAAATACCTGTCACAAACAACTTGGAGGGGGAAAGGTTGTTTTTGGTGTGTGGTTTCAGAGGTTTCCGTCCAGGGTTGCCTGACTCCATGGCTCTAGGCCTGCAATGAGACAGAAGATCATGGTGCCCGGGTGGGGCCGAGGAAGGCTGTTCAGCTCCTGTCAGCCGGGAGGCAGGGAGAGAGGAATGGGCCCAGGGACAAGATGCAGGTCCCAGGGGTGCATCCCAGGGACCAACTTTCTTCAGTGAGACCCCACCACCTACAGTTTCCACCTCCCAGTAGTAACTTCAGTTTTAATGGATTGATGCACTGGGGAGGTCAGAGCCTCAGGATCCAGGTACTTCCCTGACGCCCCACCTCTGGACATTGCTGCACTGGGGTCCAGCCTTCAGCATGGGAACTTTGGAGGACACATCGCATTTAAGCCAAAACAGGCTCTGAAGTTTCATGTAAGAAGTATGTGCCCAGCTGTGACCACAGTGTGCACGTGGTGTGTGTGGGCTGAATGGTGATGTGCTCTGTATGTGTGTGCTTGTCAGGGTCAGCAAGGCCAACGGGTCAGCAAGGGCCAGAATTCATGGTGGTCATGGTACACAGAGTAGTGGGGCTCCTTTCCAGACAAAATCATGCCTGAAGTTTGATTTCAATCCCCACTACTCCTCTTTCCCTCCCTCCTTCCTCCTCCATTCTCCTGTCTCTACTCCACTGTTCTTCCTTTTGCTTGTTTGTTGGTTTTTAATCAGTACTTTCTACCTGCATGTAAAGGTGAACTTCCCCATGCTGTATGAATGTGGTGCACTTATAGTGTGGTTTGTCCATCCATCCCACATTTCCTCCCCTTCCTCACCCTCTCCCTCCCTCTCTATCTCCTTCTTCTTCTCTACTGATCTTCCCTTTATTTCTGTGATCTTCCATCTTATCTATCCCCTTTATTTTGCTCTAACTTACACAGCTGAGAGAAAATATTCAACCCTTGACTTTCTGGGTCTGGCTTATTTCACTTAGCATTTCCATCCATTTAATAGCAAATGCCACAATTTCATTCTCCTTTATGGCTGAGTAATATTCCATTGTGCATATATACCACATTTCCTTAATTTATTCATCTATTGATGGGCGTCTGGGCTGATTCCACATCTGACTATTGCGAATGGCGTTGCTATCAACATTGATGTGGCTGGGATGTCACTTTCTCTGGTAAAACTCTGTCTTAAACTCTACTTTTTTGTTGTTATTATTGTAGCCACGTCCGTGTTTTTCTGTTGTTTGAATAGTGTAGACTTTTGTATATTTATTTTTAACTTATTTGTGTTTTTTATTTAGTATTTCTCTTTTAGAGAACAGATATTCAATTCTTACATTTTAAATTCATTCCAACAATCTTTGCCTTTTTTAGAATATTTACACTACTAACATTTAACATCAGCGTTTATCTTTCTTACCATCGTCCACTGGCCAGTATCTCTCATACCGCGCTGAACATAAAGGGCAATAATTGGCATTCTTGCTCCATTCCTACTCTGGGGAGAAGGGACAGAGATGGGAAAAGATTTAATTTACTGTGATTTAATTTACTGTTTCTTATTCTGTTGTTTTTTATGTATTTAAAATATCATTAAACTTCGCATGGATTAGTAGGAGAATATATTTTCCATTATTCCTAGAAAATGCCATAACTGCATCTCTCATTTTTTCTCCATGCTTCTTCCACGTTTTGCATAACCTCCTCCAGGGGCACACCAACCAATGGGTTCTAGGTTCCATCTGAATGCCTTCTGTCTGCTAACACGTTTGCCAATAGATGGCGCTCTCGTATTTTTTTTAAATTGTGTTTTTATTAGTTCATGATGGTTGTACATAATAGTGGGGTTTATTTTGACCTGATCATGCACACATGCAGTATAATTTGCTTCATTCCAGTCTCCTGTGCTTCCTCCTCCCTCCCCAGCTCCCCTTCCTCTTCTCAACTGGTCTTCCTTCTATTTTTCTATAGTTTTTTAAAACTAGTGCTTTATAGACATACCAAAGAGTGGAATTCTCCGTGGTTTGTTCACTTGGGTACCTAGCCTAATCTGGTCAGTTCCATTCCACTGTTCCTCCTTTTTCCTGTCCTCCTCCCTCCCTCTCAGTCCCCTTCTTCCACTCCACTGATCTCCCTTCTAATTTCATGGGATCCCCCACCTTTTGCTTCCACATATGAAAGGCAATATTCAATCCCTGACTTTCTGAGTCTGAATTATTCTATTTAGCATCATGTCCTCCATCTATTTATTTCCATTTATTTACCAAAAAGTGCCATAATTCATTCTTATTTATGATTGACTAAAGCTCCATGGTGTCTATATTCCACATTTCCTTCTCTGTTCATCTGTGGAAGGGCACATGGGATGGTTCCATATCTTGCCTGTTGTGAATTGTGCTGCTGTAAACATGTAGTGGGCGCATCACTATAGAACGCTGATTTTCTTTTGGATAAATATGGAAGAGTGAGGTAGCTGGGTCGTGTGGTGGTTCCATTCCTATTTTTTTTTTTTTTTTGAGGACTCTCCATACAGTTTTCCAGGTGGTTGCACTAATTTGCAGTTCCACCAATAATGTATGAGTGAGTGTACTTTTTCCCCACATCTTCACCAGCATTTATTGTTATTTGTAATTCCTGATGATTGCCATTCTAACTGGAGTGGGATGAAATCTCAGTGTAGTTGTGTAGTTTTGACTTCCCTTTCCCTGTTTGTTGGGGATGTTGAATGTTTTTCATATATTTGTTGGTCATTTGTATTTCTTTTTATGAGAAATATGTTTAGTTTTTTATTCATTTATATTTATTTATTGGGGGGGGTAACCAGAGATTGAACCCAGGGGCACTCCACCACTGAGCCACATCCCCAGCCCTATTTTGTATTTTGTTTAGAGACAGGGTCTCACTGAGTTGCTTAGGGCCTCGCCATTGCTGAGGCTGGCTTTGAACTTGCAATCCTCCCGTCTCAACCTCTGGAGCCACTGTGATTACAGACATGCACCACCGTGCCCAACTTTTATCCTTTTATTTATTGGGTTATTTGGATTTTTTTCCTCCTCCTCCTCCTCCTCCTCCTCCTCCTCCTCCTCCTCTTCCTCCTCTTCTTCTTCTTCTGTTTAGTTGTTTTTTTGTTTTTGTTTTTGTTTTTTTTACTTCTTTATATATTTTGGGTGTCAATCTCTTTCGGAATAGCTGGGAAAGATCTCTCATTCTGTAGGTTCTCTCTTCACAGTATGAATTGTTTCCTCTGCTGTGCAGAGGCTTTTCAATTTGATGCCATCCCATTTATTATTCTTGGTTTTGCTTCTTGAGCTTCAGGGGTCTTGTTGAGAAAGCTGGCGCCTGTACTTATATGTTGGAGTGTTGAGTCTGTTTTATTCCAGCAGTGGCAAAGTTTCTGGTCTAATTCTTAAGCATTGGATCCACTTTGAGTTGACTTTGGTGCAGAATGAAAGATAGGGATTTACTTTCATTCTTCTACATATGGATATTCTGTCTTTCCAGCACCACTTATTAAAAAGACTGTTTTTTCTCCAGCATATATTTTTGCCAAATATGAGATGGTTGCAACTATGTAAATTTTTCTCTGTCTCTTCTATTCTATTCCATTGGTCTTCATGTTTATTTCGATGCCAGTACTGTGCTGTTTTTGTTTCTCTAGCTCTGTAGTATAATTTGAGATTGGATATTGGGATGCCCCTGCATAGCTCTTCTTGGTCAGTATTGCCAAATAAATTTTAGGATGTTTTTCCCCCTAGTTTTGTGATGAGTGTCATTGGTATTCTGTTGGGGATTGCATTGGATCTGTATAATGTTTTGGGTAGTATGGCCATTTGACAATTTTTTTTTTTTATTTTGGTGCTAGAGATTAAACTCAGGGGCACTCAAACACTGAGCCACATCCCCAGCCCTATTTTGTATTTCATGTAGAGACAGGGTCTCACTGAGTTGCTTAGGGCCTCGCTCAGTTGCTGAGGCTGGCTTTGAACTCACGATCCTCCTGCCTTAGCCTCCCAAGCCGCTGGGATTATAAACATGTGCCACCGTGCCCGGCAGCAATTGATTTAAAAAAAAAAAATTTATCATGTTTTCAGTCAGTCCACCAAATTCCATTTGTACCTTTGCACTTTAATCCCCAGCTGTGTTGAACAATCTAATTTTCCATGCCAAGCCTCAAAGGCTTTGCTCTTTCTGGAAAGTCCTTCCCTACCTCATGGACTCATTCACCTCCCAGGAACCAGAGCACAGCGGCGTGGGTCCTTCCTCCTCTTCCTAGCACCCCTGCGAGCTACCTTGCCCTGTTGATTCCCCTCTACCCTGGTTGTCTGTCTGGGGTATAGTCTCACCCTGGGGACTTTGAACTCTCTGGAGCCATGGGCCAGGTATTAAACAAATTGATATTGATATTTTCCAAAGCTAGTACCATGTCTGGAGCAGAGAAAATTAAAAAAAAAAAAAAAAAAAAAAAAAAAGGTGGAACTGAACCATCCTGATCAGATATAGCCATGAACGTCAGTTAAAAGAAACCTAAATTTTTAAGGATCTCTGAATTTTACTCCTCTGTTACTTTTTTTTTTTTTCTTTTTTTTTTTAATGGTACCAGGGATCGAACCCAGGGTGCTTAACCACTGAGTCCTTTTTATTTTTTGTTTAGAGGCAGGGTCTTACAGGGTTGCTTAGGGCCTCACTAAGTTGCTGAGGCTGACTTTGAACTTGTGATCCTCCTGCCTCAGTCCCCCAAGTCACTGGGATTACAGGCATGTGCCACCGCGCTGGGCTCTGCTCTGTTATTTTCAAGGTTTATAATGTAACACATATGACTTAAGTTCTCTGAGAGTGTAGCTCATTGAGTTGATTCATCAACTCTTTGCAATGTGAAAATCATGATGGGCGGTCAGGAGTTGGAACCAGTTCCAGCAATTTGATTGTTGATAGTGAATATAACTCCAGAATATGTTCACTCTGTGATCTATTGTCTATTGAACTCGTACTGTCGGTTCACTCTGCCAAAACAAATTACCGTAAATTGGGTGGCTTTATAAACAACAGAATCTGTGTCTCCTCCTTCTGGAGGTAGGAAGGTGCTTTCAATGCAGTTCTGGTGAGGCCTGCTTAGGTTTCTCCCCACGTGGCAGAGAGCTTGCAGGGGTTCCCTGGATGCTCTTTCTAAGGCCTCTCATCCGGTTCATGGGGCTTCTGCTCATGACTGAGGACCTCCCTCCCTCCTGATACCATTACCTTGTGCATCGGGATTTCAGCATATGAGCTTTGGGGGCACAAGTGTCAGACCATATAGCACATACGGTAGGCCCGACGCTGCGCCAGGAACTGCAGATGGTGATTCTAAGAATGCTCAGCGTCCCTTCAGGCAGCTTGCAGAATGCAGCCGCGGGATCGCACTACTTAAACAAAACGTACAGCTTGAAGGGTCTTCCTCACAGCGCTGGACACTCTAGACCACTCTATCTGTGGCAGACTAAATAATGCTCCCAAAGATATCCATGTGCCAATCCCTGGAAACTGTCAAAGTATTACCTATGTGACAAAAGGAGCTTTATGTGTGTGATTTATTAAGAATTTTGAGTTGGGAGATTGCAGTGGATTTTATGGATGGCTCCATGTAATTTCCAGGATCCTTATAAGAGGGAAGCCGGAGAGACAGAGTGAGAAAGATCTGAAGGTTTTTTGCTGCTAGCTTCAAAGACAGAGGCCGGGACTAAGAGTCAAGGGATGTGGGTGATGACAATGATCGGGAAATGAAGGAGATGGCTTTTCCCTTGGAGCCTCTGGAAGAAGCACAGTCCTATGGACACCTTGAGTTTGTCCAGGGAAATGCATTTTGAACTTCTGACTCTAGAATTGCAAGAATAAGTAGGTGTTGCCTTAAACCATCAAGTTTGTAGCAATTTATTAAAGGAGTGATAGAAAATTTTTAAAAAATTATATGGGGAATAAGTAGCGCAGCTGATGTGTAGGCTTTTGGGGGGAGTATGGAGAGATAACTGTGGAAAGGGAATCCAGCTCGGGGAGTTTGAAACCAATGAAGGCACAGAGGGCAGGTCCCCACCCCGTTTTGTAAGGGTCAGGAGTCAAACTAGGAAGATCCAGTAGCAAACACGATCCAAAAATTAAGAATCACAAATAAGACACAGACCCAAGTATCAGGAGTCTGGCAGACACTACGGGAGGAGGGACAGACAAGGAGCTGGAAGGGCAGCACGGGCAGCCTCCCGGGGAGTTACAGAGTGACCCGGGCCACATCTGCCAGCCCACGGGCACCAGACGCTGCAGGAAGTCTAGCTGACCTAGCCACAATGGGATTGGGAGGGTCTTCCACCCGTTAGCCGCTCCATAACAATTCATCTGTCTGGCAAACCCTGGGACTGCATATTTCAACCCTGGCCTTACTAATTCAAACACTCATTCAAGGTCACATGAGTTGTGCAGCATCCCAGGAAAAACTAGGAAGAGAAGGTGGGGCCTGGCTCCTGTGTCCAGGCCCAGAAGCCAGTAGCCCGCATCCTTTCAGGAACAGGCCTGGTGACTGCAGGGCTGTATGCTCAGTCCAGACCTGGACAACATGGTGACGTCTTTTGAGTGACAACCTGAAAACAGAGTTAAAGATTAAGAGGCAAAGCCACATCCAGCCTCTGCGTTCCAAGCTCCAGGGTCAAACCTGGTGCCGTCTGCCACGTGACTCACTACTTATCCTGGTGAAGCACACCAGCGTCTAAAAGAGAAGAGGGCATGGGAACTCCCTCGCTTTTCAAGCCAGCCTCAAAGTCTAGGGCTTAAAATACGGGGTTAATGGTGAAGGTAAGTGCTTGTCTTCTTTCTGGGTAGGATGCTACCTTCTAATCTATCAGAGATCTGTAGAGAGGGGGACCCATGTGAGGGGACCTCAGAGGAGAAGCATTCATAGCAGTCTAAGAATCCACGTGTGAGAATGGTGTCTGTTCCAAACTGAGGAAGGGACCTTCTGGAAGGGGTGACGAGTCGGTCAAGACCCCAGAGCGAGACTTGAGGGACCACTGGTGCTGATGGACACAGTGGACAGTGGGCACTTCCCCGAGGACTCCGTGAGTATTGACCGCTGCACCCGGATGAGTTGTGCTGAGTTGAAGGTAGAGAAATAGTGGGTCTGAACCAGCGAGGTGTGGGTTTGGGACTGTGGCCCCTGAGCTTTTTCAGATTTCTGCATATTTGAAATCGCCTTGCAGGAGGAGGAGGAAATGAGTGGAGCTCTGAACAGGCTTGAAGGCGAGAGAACAAGTGGATGCCTCTGGAGGTCCCTGGTGTGTTGCCCCAGGCAGCTGAGGAAAGGGGCCAGAGAGGTTGTGGTTAGTGCCTGTCGGCCAGGGCAACACAGTGCCCTCTCCCAGCCTGCTCCAAGACAATCCTGATTCTACAGCAGGGCCCTGGCTCCTGTGGGGAGCTGGGTGGCTCTGCTGCCATGGGCCCAAGTAGCCTTCTAGATGGCCCATGGTGGGGTTCAGTACACTTTTTCTTTTGTTGTGATGGAATTCATAAACGAACGAGTGTGACAATGATATGCTGGAACAGAACGGTGTTATTCGGGACTGCCAGTCCCTCAGCGGATTGGCAGGTGACAGGGAAGGATTCGACTCTTCCCGGGGCCTCTGATGTTAGTGCAAGATCACCTCCTTCCCCTCCGTCTTCTGGACTCCAGGCCAGGAGAACTCACTTTTAAAAGAGCAAATTTAAAACCAATTCAGCAACCAATCAAAAATGCTTTTTTATGAGTGTGTTATTGTCCATGAGGCTGCTCTCTCTCTGCCTGAGAGGCCCGGTGCTGAGGCTGCCCTTCTCAGGGACCTAAGAGGCCGGGCCAGCTGCTGAGGCTGCCATGCTTATTATCGCTGAAATCAACCTCAGGAGCCCCCGCAGGGCAAGGCATGTCTCCAACCTTGGGTTTAACTCTGAACATCCTGTGAAGTCATCCTCTTCCCTGGTTTTCCTCTGAAGCAGTTAGAGCGCTCAGAGTAGACTAGGCGTGTTTTGCAGACTGGGAAAGCGGAGCAGGAGTCAGTCCTGGGTACCCTGAACTGCAGGTTGATGCTCTTTGAACTACAAGTTGCATTTACTCTGAGTAAACCAGGAGACTCAACCAACAGAGATGGCGCAACACAGGCTGAATGTCAGGGGACACCTAAGAGTGGGAGAGATGGCATTATAGCCAAATAATGCGTCCAAGACTAATAGGAATAGGAACAACGTATCCTTTAGCCTATGTAAAACTGTAAGGTGTGCATTACCGGTTTTGTCTCTTTGTACAACCTGGGCTGTGGCACGGTATTGTTTTTTATATATAAAACTTTTCTTCAACTTCCCTCTAGGTTTTCTCTTGGTATTCACAACTTTGACACTAAGATTCGTTCTTTTTTCGAAAGTGTCACTCCTGAATGGGAAGGTCTCTGACAAGATCACGTGTTTTCAATTGTGTGGTTAGAGTAAGCATTATTTCACTGTCTTTCGGGGCACACCAGTCAATCTGGTGCTCTGACCCCACAATTTTGCAAGCTGAGGAGATTGTTTTAGAAAGATGGTTTTCATTACAATTCATACAAAGTTTATTCCACTTGAGAATGACTTGGGCTATCTGCCTGGTTTCTGTATTTGTCTCATGCAAACGAAACAAAAACTTGACAAGTGAAAGCCATTAAGGCAGAATTCAAAGAGATACTTGAAATCATAAAAGCTGTGTAGGGCTTTTCATTCCATTTGGATCCATGAAGGATGGAGAGGAAGCTTGAAGTGAAGGGTGTGTGATACAGTTCCACCAACTTAGAAGAAACAAGAAAAAGTAAGTTTGTTTTATTTAATAATCAAAGCTTCTGCTAAAGTATTTTTCATCGAATTTCCTTCTGAAATAAATGATGGAAAGTTGATTTAAAATTTATAGATTTCCATTTACGATGCCTCAAAATGAAGTCAGCCTATTGTGTTTTAAGCTTAAGCTTTTTTTTTTTTTTTTTGAACTGGGGATTGAACTCAGGGGCACTCGGCCGCGGAGCCACATCCCCAGGCCTATTTTGTATTTTATTTAGAGACAGGGTCTCACTGAGTTGCTTAGGGCCTCGCTAAGTTGCTGAGGCTGGCTTTGAACTCTCGATCCTCCTGACTCAGCCTCCCAAGTCGCTTGGATTACAGGCGTGCGCCACCACACCTGGCTAAGCTTAAGTTTAAAATATTAAGACAATGAGGAGACCTCGTATTCTCAGGTAGAAGCAGCAGCTGGAGTTTAGAGACTGGACAGGCTCTGAACTGTGTGGCTTCAGGAGTTTTCCATGCACCCATTTTCTCAATAATAAAATGAATGTTTGCAGCAGGAAATCTGAGTTCCTTTTGGCTCCAGGGCTCTGAGTTAAAAGCTCGCTGAGGAGACTGGGGAGGCCAGTGGACTCTAAGCACCTGCAGCAGCACATGCAATGAAATCTGTACCTTCAGCAGGTCCTGGGATCTTACTAACAAGACACGTCCAGGAGAGAATGTTTAGACTCCAGCTTTGCACCCAGACAGCTCCAGGCAGTGTCTCAGTGCAGGGCCGTGGACAGAAGGGTGACGCCACCCACGCATTAGCAAACGTGGAAGCCTTTCGGGTCAGAGCGGTGACCACCTGTCCAGGGGCCGATCTCCTGCCAGCACTTAAACCTCCACTTGGGTCCATCCTAAGCAAACAAGAAAATCTTAACACTTAGAGGGGGAATCATGCCTCCCAGACTTACAGAGAGATTTCTCTAGCAGGATGCTCTCCTGTCCAGGACAATGAAGCCTAAATTGTTTTAAAAATACATTTAGTTTCTTTGGGGTATTAAGTGGATATCTAATAATTATTAGGAAAACTTGGTATGTATAGAAAATCAGAGAAATAAAGTGACTGCCTTGTTCTGTACCTCCATAACAGCCTGCGGAGACTTGTGTGAACCTGTTTCTGTATACGTGACCTGCCAATCCTTATTTCTAGGTTAATTTGTCTCCAGTATTCTGCTGTCACAACTAATATTGCAAAGGATATTTTTGTACAGAATTCTTAACCTGCATCTTTCCTTAATTTCCTGCATCCTAAGGTCATAGGTCAAAAATATCTGTAAGGACGTGGATAAATCTTTTAAAGCAGGAAGAGAGCCAACCTCAAATCATGAAGCATAAATATGTTTCTGGTGTTTTAAAAGTCATGGCAGAGGTGGTGTAAGGAAGAATGCAGAACTGACCATACCCTCAGGATGGAAGTTTTTCTTAGAAGAAGAAAGTGCACGTACCCCCAAAGAGAGTCTGGTACACAAACATCAAATTAAACAGGTCCATATTTGGACTCATGAATTTTCTTTGCCTGTCAAAATGACTGGAGTTTTTAAGAACGTGGTAGAAAACTCCCACTCAATATATTTGTGTAAGTGATCGAGGACCTTGTCAGCCCAGTAAAGTGTCCAAATTGTGTGTGGCCCACAACATTTGGAACCTGTTGTTGGTGTGACATGGAGTGCCATGCAGCTCCGTGCTCAGGTTCAAAGAGGAGGCCACAGAACCCTGTGCTGTTGTCCAGAGGGAAAAGAGCGAGGTCTGAGTGGAGGAAACAGCTGCTCTGAACTTCCTCCTCGGCTCCCTGTTTGACCTAACTTTCCTGACTTGTGAGCTGCTGCAGGCTGCACCTCTCACTTTGCCTGGCTCTCTGGGGTTCAGAAAATCATTCGCAATTTTCTCCTTTGATTCCTGCAGCACCACTCAGAGAGGAGCCTCATCATTCCTGAGCAGATGTGGAAATGGATGGGTGGAGGATTTGAGTGACTAACTGAGGACTTACAACCAGACTTCCTTATTAAAGTCTTGTCCTCCGAAAGCAGAGCAGGAGCGCACTGCCAAGTGGAAATCACGGAGCTGTGTGGGGACAGCACTTCTGCAGATGCTGAGGTGGCAGGTTAATGGGAGGGATTTACTTGGGTGTCATGACTTGGCTTCTGTTCTCCCTACAGATAGAAGTTGGTCGTGGTCACAGAGATTCAGGGAAGAGGGGAACCCCACCACCACGTGAGGCATTATTGCCCAGAGGAGCTAAATGGACCAGAAGCCTGCCACCAGGAAAGGTGAGCAGGCTCCTGCTCTCAGGCTTGCAGGAGGCAGGAACTTCCCCAGAGTGCTTTTCACTCCCTGCTCTCCCTCCCCTTCCTTCCTTTCCCATCGCCCCTGTCGGGACTCCCCAGGTAGCCTCAGACCCAGCTCCAGCCTTGATCCTTAGGGAGCCCCTCAGATTAGCTACCAGAAATTGCATTACATGATGGATAAGTTATGGAACCTAAAGGATGGAATGCATCTTGGAAAAATCATTTTTAAGCTGATTCCCAACCTTGGTAGGCATCCCCCTAGAATACCCTGGCCAAGTGGCTGGCTGTTTCCCAGAACCAGCCTACGCTAATATGGGAATAATTCATTTGCAGGCAATTAATCCTACCCCTAAGACTATTTAGACGTTAAAATTTATTTCTTCCCTTATTTTTTATTTGTTTCTTTATAGATTCTCTCTCGTTTCCCTTACTCCCAGTCCTTCAAACATTTATAAATATATATATATATAATCTACCATTCACATGGGAACCCTCCCAATATTGAGCTATTGATCCACTTCATGGGAATGTTTTAAATGTTACTTCTGCATCATAAAAATGGTTCTAAACATTAATTTTTTTTAAAAGCCAAACACATGTGAAGGCAGGGCCTAGTGATGCACAGCAAAAACGTACAGCTCATGGAGCTCGTGGGAGTACCATCTCAAGTCCTCTCTCATACGTGAAAAGAGAATCCTTGGATGTGCCCTAGCTTAATTAAAGGTGGCTGTTCATACATGAACGGGCAAGCTCCGTGAGACATAAATGTGCATAACAGATGAGACAGACGGACATGTGACCCAGGAACTTGGGTTACCTGCTTGGCTCTGCCTCTGTCTTCCCCACTCGCTTTATTTTGGAGCCCTGTGAATGCCCACACTTAGGGCTTGCGTGTTCATCATGTGCTTCCCACGCCTCTGAAAGAAGGTCTTATTTGTTCTACCTCATCACAAGTTCCCAGATCCATTGTCGTGAAGCCAACCAAAGGATATGACAAAAGAAGACTGCAGAAACTGTTGTCTCTGTGGAAAGGACAGTGGGGGTGTCCGATATCATCTGAAGTCCCTTCCGACTTAGCCAGGGGAGAAATGGGGAGAAGGGATTTCGATCGGGATGCTCATTGCACACCTCTACTGCCCAGGGCCAGATTTCTGTTCTCTGCGCTACGGGCTGGCTCTCATCATGCATTTCTCAAACTTCACCATGATAACCCAGCGTGTGAGCCTGAGCATCGCCATCATCGCCATGGTGAACAGCACCCAGCAACATGGTCCGTCCAACACCTCCACACAGGCGCCTCTGACAGACACTCTCACCAACCCAAGCAGATCCACCAGGGAACTGAATACCAGGGTAAGTGTGATGGAGAACACGGCTCTCTGTGGAGGGAAAAAAATTGAGAGGAAGACTTGGGTCTTGAGGCTGCAGAGTATAGAAATATAAATTTTCAATGACAAACTAAAAAGGACTGAAATTATTTTTGAGACATTGATTGCTTCAGTGATAATAATCTTTCATTGAGATTATTATTATTATAAGGTGGAGGAGATGTAGGAAAAATGTGTAAGAAATTCTAAAATGGAACGAATAGACGACAAAGGTTTTCAGTGGAAAACTGCTTACTGTCTACATGATCCATCTGGTCTACCCAACTGGATTTTGATGTCTGCACCTTTCACTATTTTAAAGCTATTTTGCAACTCTGTGGTTATATATAGTGAATAAAAATGCAAATGCTTCTCCTCTATAGCTTTGTAAATGAATTCTGTCCTGTGGAGAGTCAATTGTACACTCTTCCTCTCTACAATTCCCTCCTCCCAGTTGGATAAACCAGTTTCGCCATCTGTTTAAAATCCATTTCGGAACTGCTGCCTACTTTGACTCTTCCTTTAACTAGCTGTAACTTCTCATTGTACCCCCATTTAATCAATGAATTAAATATAATCTGTGTCACAAGTGCATTTTATATTTGTGTGAGAATCACGATTATGCCCTATTTTAAAAACTATTCTTCAAACTGTCATTTACTGAACATTTCCTAGTGTTGTCCCTGCAATTCATAACTCGTGATTTTATTGCACTGGACCCAGCTTGACTGTAATTACTTCCTACCTCCTGTCCTTCCTTCACACATTCTGCCCATTCCTGTGCCCAGGGTGCAGGACTTTCAAGAGAACAAATGCTCAAGTTCTCTGGACACCCGGAGCCTCTCTAGAATCTGGTCCTTCTCAGGGCAGTCCTCTCTGCTACCTGAGGCCCAGGGAATGTCTGGGCCGACTCTGACACAGACCCTCAGTTTCTGAACTCCTGGCAACCTTCCCAATGATGCAATTCCATTTTTGCTGTTTTATCCAATGAGAATCAACTTCCCTTTTTCTCTTCCTACAAAATATAGTCATTATTCAAAGACTGCTTCCTTCCTGGGGCCTTCCAAAATAACTCTTCCCTTTTCTCAAAGATTATGTTTTATTTATTTTCATTCTCAAATATTAATTCTAACATGAATCATATACCTTGTGCTATTTATGATTATTTTAAATTAATACAATATTTCAAATATTTCTTTCCTTTCTTTCTTTTTTTTTTTTTGTTGTTATTGATACCAGGGATTGAAGCTAGGGACCCTTAACCACTGAGCCACATCACCAGCCCTTTTCCTTTTATTTTTTCTTCAAGACAGAGTCTTGCTAAGTTGCTGAGGCTGACTTTGAACTTGCAATCCCCCTGCCTCAGTCTCCCAAGCAGCTGGGATTATAGGAGTGCACCACCATATTTGGCCAATGTTTCTTATTTTACATTTTTTGTCTATTTAATTTATAATAGGATGCCATCCATGTGTCTAGTACACTACCAAAAACTGTTCATTGAGTTTTATCAGAAGAAAAATGTGATCTTATAGATTCATAATATGTGCTTCGGGAATTTGACTGTTCTAGGGCAAAACATAATTCCCAAACTTGATAATTTTTTTTAAATAGGGTGTTGATGTTTTGTAAGAGTTTATTAGAACTGTGTTTCTAATATTCTTTCAGTGAGAGTCAGTGTCACCCAGCTTTTAGAGACTAAAGATGGATTCATCTAACTAAGTTACATGAATTATCTCTCAGAAACTCTTTCCATTTACTTCTTCCTACCTTCCCTCTGGGTGACCATTGACCTTGGTCTCTTTTTTCATTTCCTCTGATTTTTTTTCCCTTTCTAAGAGAAATTGATTAGTGGTGTGATTGGGGTTTGTTTGGAAAAGGTAGAACATATGAATTAGATTTTAAAAATAGAGAAAAACATAAGCATTTTATTGTAGGGTCTCACCTGCCCCAGGAAGCGCTGACTGTAAATGGACTTTCATGGAAGGACTCCATAGCAAGGAGCTTCCCTTATTCCTTTTTTTTTTTCCTTCCATCTTTTTTTCTAGGCCTCTGTGTATCAGTGGAGCCCAGAGACGCAGGGCATCATCTTCAGCTCCATCAGCTACGGGATAATCCTGACTCTGATCCCAAGTGGATATTTAGCAGGGATATTTGGAGCAAAGCAGATGCTTGGCGCTGGGTTGCTCATCTCTTCCCTTCTCACTCTCTTCACCCCGCTGGCGGCTGACGTCGGAGTGATCCTGGTCATCGTGATCCGCACAGTCCAGGGCATGGCCCAGGTATCCAGATCCTTGCTCATTCTGAGTGGGATACAGATTCCCAGCTCTGAGAAAGAGCAAAAGTCTTCCTGCTTTCCATTGCAGGGAATGGCATGGACAGGTCAGTTTACAATCTGGGCAAAATGGGCTCCTCCACTGGAACGAAGCAAGCTCACCAGCATTGCAGGGTCAGGTAAGGCTGTACATGTGCCTCAGGCTGGTCACCAGTTCCAGCCTTCCATGGTCTTCCCTCTAGGAATCAGAGGGCTTGAGGTCAGAGGGGGAAGTGCTACTGAAAAATTCAAAAACATAAGCCATTTACATACCAGCAGGAGGATACTCTGGCGTAGACACACCATGTTAGCAAAGACACTGAAGTGAGAACTCACGCCACCAGAGCTCAGAGTGGTGAGGAGAGCGATGGGCAGGAAAGCAGAGCTCTGAGCACTTCCCTGCTGCTCTGAGCCAAGGAGCCTTCACCGCTGCCCTCTGGTGTGAGCCAGTCTCCTGTCCACAGAGGGGAGTTAAGGGCGGTAGAGAGGAAAAATACAGCCAGTAGGTGGAATTGCTGAGATGGGCCTGGCGGTTGGTCCCAGCGTGCCACCCTGGGTCATGGTGCTGGACGGCCCTCCAGGGCACCTGGTCCTGCTGAGCCCTCTGTGGCTTCCTCATTGCCTTGTCCCCACCTGGAGCCTGGAGCCCGAAGAGAGCACACCTAAGGAACAGAGCCGCAGAGTCACAGTCCCTGCCTGCTCCTCACCCCCAGATCCCATTCCCAACCATGTCTGATGGATTCTCTCCCAGCAGCTCTCCTGTCAGTCACTGCTATCCCCACCTCCTCTATTTCCAAACGCTCCCAGCGGGTCCTGTCCTCTAGATTGGTTTCTTCCAGACTTTTCTTCCCACCAAAGTCATGTTGCATTCTTACAGTCAGACGGGGCATCGTTGCTCACTTTCCTGAGACTCTTCAGCGTGATCCTTTATGACCATGGAGTGAAGTACATCCTCCTCCCAAGGACATAAGGGTGTGCTGCCCTCTGGCCCAGCCTGCTCCCTCTATAGCGGGGCTCTGCTTGCTTCAGTTCCCAAGGTTCCCACACTGACCCTGCTTCCCTCCACTCTCCTCCATAGGCTCACGTCCCTGAAGAGTTCCCTGCCCCTCTTCTTGCCCAAATTCCTCCCTTCTTACTGCTTAGCTCATGTAAACAATTCTTTAATCTTAGTAATTTATCCTCAGGGTACCTCCGCAGCACATTATACCTTTATCTTTACATTTCTATCCTACACAATTGTTTGAGTTGGAGATTGAATGTTATGAGCCATTAATGGATGATGACCACTAATGGGGTCATACAGTCAAGTTAGTGGGTAAAAATAGCTAAAATATGAAAACGAATAGAATAGATGCTGCTGGGTGTTTTGCAATGGTAAAGGTGAGTATTGGCCATGAAACTTTGGTTGGAAGCACGTGAAGCAAGTATCTGTGCCAGTTTGGCATGTGCTATGTTGCTGATTAAAATGGGTTTCCTGCTACATGTCTGTGGCATATGCTGTTGGTTTCATGTCTACAGTGTATTATTCTTGTGATAGTGTTGCTTTTTTTTTTCCTCTCCAACTGAACCAAAAGGTCCTTGAGGGCAGGGGCTGTGGCTTATCGATTTTTGTACCCAACCTCATATGGTGCCATGGGACATACTGGTGAGCTGTGATTGAAGAGCTTCCATGACAAACTCAGGGGCTTTGCACTGATGGCATTGGTGTTGGGGAGCCAGTGAAGACCGGGGACATATTTATTGATGCCAACCACCTCATATTGCTGACGGGGGAGATTGGTGTGCAGGGACGATGCTCCCACCACTCGGCAATGCTGAGTCTGCCACCTCCCCCAGGGACAAGGTGCAGAGGGTCCGGCAGTCTCACCTCTACTGTTTTCTCCTCTTCTCTTCAGGGGCAGCGTTTGGGTCCTTCTTCATCCTCTGTGTAGGGGGATTAATTTCCCAGGCGCTGGGCTGGCCTTTTATCTTCTACATCTTTGGTGAGTCTTTGTCTCTGAAATCTAACCCCTCCTAACACCACCCACATTCTTTCCAGGTTAAGAGAAAATGTCCTCATTAAGTGGAAAATGAAGAAGAATGTTGGGGTTTGGTAACTTTCTTAATCTTCACCTAACACCCTCCTGGTGGTTTGGGGAAACCACATGTACAAGGCAGAGGAGATAACTCTTCACTGATGCCAACTTCTTTTTTAGGGGGAGTACCAGAGATTAAACTCAGGGGCACTGGACCCTGAGCCACATCCCCAGCCCCATTTTGCATTTTATTTAGAGACAGGGTCTCACTGAGTTGCTTAGCACCTCACCTTTGCTGAGGCTGCCTTTGAACTTGGGATCCTCCTACCTCAGCCAACTGAGCCACTGTACCCGGCAGGTGCCAACTTCTTATCAGGCAGTATGAAGCCTTCCCCTTCTGCCCCAGTCATCTGCTCAGAATCAGCACATCTGAAATGCCTGGGCTGTGCAATTGAGATGTCACAGCTTGTTGAGGACATCTCCCATATGTCTTCATATTTAGATTCTGTCCATGATGGCTTTAACCTATTCTCTACCAGCTGAATGTTGCAAAGCTCAATTCAACCTCTCTTTCTCCATGGGACCTTTCGGGACGCATGCACCAGATCCAGCCGCTCTCTCCCTTACCATCCTGATGTGTTTCCTCTCCAGGTTATGTGGGCATTCAGTTCTCTCTCCCCTTCTCACCTCCCCTCCAGTCTGGGCAATGACCGAGAAAAGGAATACTTACATATTTTGATTATCACTTTGGTGGCATCATAGTATCTGAATTTTATCTTCAAAATGGATGTGAATACTAGTAGAACAAATCAAAAGAGCAATAGTCTCCAAATTGTTTTACCATAGAGTATCATTCCAGGGACAAAGTCCAGTACTGAGATGGGTTTCTACCATTGTTCCTTTTGTCATAGCCATGTGGTGTGACTGAATATGGCTCTGGCTTGGGTCATTTTCTAATTAGTGAGGCTAACCCCAGATGTTTTGTGTCACACATTAACCAGGTATTATCAAGAAGTATTTCCTCTGGGAATCTATAATG
This sequence comes from Glaucomys volans, assembly GCA_020662805.1. NCBI lineage: Eukaryota > Metazoa > Chordata > Mammalia > Rodentia > Sciuridae > Glaucomys > Glaucomys volans. The sequence continues at coordinate 124,147 of JAJEJO010002959.1, read as the reverse complement.
GAGTGGTTTGAATACAAATAACACTCTTGCAAATGTGCTGGAAATTTTTCTGGCCACACTGACCTCCTGGCAGGTTGATCCATGTATGTATAAGTACTTTCTGTCTTTGGTCCTGACTATTCTGATCTTCCAAAACAAGGCAGTAATGTGTGCACTGCAAAGTTGCTGCCAAAACACATGGCACTGTAAACGTGGGGGTCCCGAGAGCACTGGTCAGCTGTGCAATGGTTGGCTCATGCCCCCACCATCTGTAGAGGGCTCTAACAGTGACAAAGGGCAGCTCTGCACTTGGTGGGTAGATCTGAAAAGCTTCTGTGGAAAAAGGAGCTTGGCAGGATGGGCAGGAGGAAAGGCGGGACTGAAGCCCTCGTGGTAGTGTGCTCGGAACGCAGGTGATGCTGTAGAGCAAGGCAGGAAGCTGCACAGGTGCACGCACCCACCTGGAGCTCACGTGTCCCTCCTTCCCAGGGAGCATTGGCTGTGTCTGCTGCCTTCTGTGGTTCACGGTCATTTATGATGACCCCATGCATCACCCCTGCATAAGTGCCAGGGAAAAGGAGCACATAGTGTCCTCACTGGCCCAGCAGGTATGTGCACCTCCTTCTATCTGTGGGCCTTGCAGAGGTCCGGGGGTGGGGATGTGGGCCTCCTGGTGGCAGTGCCCTCTAGCCTGTCGGATCCCCATGCTGATTAGATGTCTCCTTCCAGCCCAGTTCTCCCAGACGATCTGTCCCCATCAAGGCTATGGTCAGATGCCTGCCACTATGGGCCATCTTCACGGGGTTCTTCAGCCATTTCTGGTTGTGCACCATAATCTTAACATACCTACCGACATACATCAGCACCGTGCTCCACGTGAACATCAGAGATGTGAGTATACTTCCTATACTGTATAGAACTCAGGACAATGACAAGAGTTCGGTGCCACCTGTTGCATTCTGACTTTGCTTCTAACCATTCGCTTAGCCTTCTGAAGAGGAACTGCAGTGATCCCCATGTCACAGACGTGGAGATGGAACACAGGGCAATGACTTGCCTGAGGCTGCAGGGCTGTCAATTAGAGCTGCTGCAGCATCTTTGCCCTAACCATTCTGCTACACTGCCATGCCACCTGCATTTAAAGCTTCTCTTGGAAATTAGTAACTCTCTTCCTGGAGACCAGCCCGATGGGGTGCTGATTCTCTCATCAGAGACATGTCCTTCCTGTGCTGCAAAGGATGCACACTTTCCTCAAATGACTCCCAAGAATGGGGGCAGGCTAACGGCTGGTCTGTGTGACAACATTTGGGACTAACTGCGTGTCTGTAACTACTCCGTATGAATTTCCTTCCTGCAGAGTGGGGTTCTTTCCTCCCTGCCTTTTATTGCAGCCTCAAGTTGTACAATTTTAGGAGGTCAGTTGGCAGATTTCCTTCTGTCCAGGAAACTGCTCAGCCTAATCGCCGTGCGAAAGCTCTTCTCGTCCCTAGGTAAGGATGGGCAGGAGGGTGCGCATGTCGCCGGCCCTTCTCCGCAGGGTCTGAGGGGGCTGATGTGTGTCCTTGCTGCCCAGGGCTCCTCCTTCCGTCACTGTGCGCTGTGGCCCTGCCCTTCGTGGCCTCCAGTTACACCTTGACCATCGCTTTGCTGATACTCATTCCTGGGACCAGCAACCTGTGTGACTCGGGGTTCATTATCAACACCCTGGATGTTGCTCCCAGGTAGGAGCTCTGCCTGCCTGTCTCCCCTCTCTGGTCACTCCATGTGTAGGACATCAGTCATCTCCCTGCAAAGCCTTTGTGCTACTGACATGGATTAGATGAAGGCAGAGAGGCAATAACTGGAAATGCAGTTCATGGCCATGACCTAAGGTGGCATTTTTTAACAAACTCCCAGTAATCATTTAAACAAATAGCTTCTCAAGCTCCCGGCCAGAGATTAGACTGTGTGCTTTGGGAAAGGGCCCAGAGACATGTGTTTTGGAAGTTTCTAGGGTGCTGATCTTATTAGCTACCACACACGGATGTACTTATGAAAGCCAAGCCCTGTGCTAGAAGCTTCTTATTAATCAGCACACCTAATTCTTACAGTTATGTTAGGGAGATCTTGCTGTGGTCCCCAAGGCAGGGAGGAGACTGGGGCAGGAGGGGGTCACATGACCTGGCTGTGGTTGCACAAGCGAAGAGCCTGGACTGGGACCCTGCTCAGCTGGGTTTCCGGGTCTGTGTCCTGCCCATTGTGTGAGCTGCCTGCCCAGCTGAGTGGTGGGGTGGAGAAACAGCCCACAGAGAACAGGGCTCTGGTACTGTGGATTTTGACTCAGAGGACAGGTGATTTCATTGTTGGTGAATACATCTCGCCCTGATTATCCGTAGGCAAGTGAAAAGCCACACTAAGCACAACGATTTGCCATTAGAGATGGGTTCACTGAAGATGAGTTGCTGCAGAAAACACAGGTGGCTTTCTACATAAATCCACCCCGAAAATCATCTTCTCCACAGATACGCAAGCTTCCTCATGGGAATCTCAAGGGGATTCGGGCTTATTGCAGGAATCGTCTCCTCCACGGCCACTGGATTCCTTATCAGTCAGGTTGGGATTGTTATTGAACATCTGCAAATGGCAGGTATCATTTGAGGTATTGGACACACACTGTGCTCTCAAAGATGGTGCGGTCAGACAGGGAAGCAGGCACGTGTGACAAGTGATTCCCTGATTCCTGCACTTGTAATCAGACACAGAGGTTAGATTTCCCAGGGCAAGGAAACAAAAGCTAGACTTCTCGAAGTGAACAGTTGTTCAGTTCATGGAAATGAGCCCTTTGGGTGCAGCTGACAACTGGTCTGATTTCCTGTGCTGAGAAGCAGGAAGTTCTGAGTTTTGAGCATACAGAATGACAGGTGTCCAAGAGTGGTGAGACAGGAAGGCAGAGGAAAAGGAGGAGTGTCACCAAGAATCTCTTCTGGCTAAAACCACCAAAGGGAAGGCACAGTGTCCAAGGCCAGTTTGAAGAGACTGAGCTGTGGGGGAGATTGTGCTGTGAGCTTGGTGAGGAGTCCCCGTGAGGCTTGCTCCATGCTGGGAAGCATAGGCAGGTGAGGAAGGGGAAGGCGCAGCCAGGCTGGGGTGAAGACTGAGGAAGGTCACCCTGCAAAGCAAAGTTCTGCCTTTAGTACATGAGCTTAAATTTTGACCAAAGTGCTAGGAGCCTGCTGTGACCTCAATGCTGGGAATGACTTGTGACAGTCTAGGGCTGGGTGAGCTGGGTCGCTTAGGCAGACCAAAAGTGTCGCACTGAGGCATCCACCTGAGGGATGGTTGTGACTGCTGTCAACAGTCCAAAGCAAGGACACAAAAATGAGGTCCTAATGATGCCATTTTAGGCATAATTGTAATACCAAATTTTCATGTATGTGGAAATCCAAATTTCGAGGGAAATGTTAGTGTCATTTATCTATATTTGTTAAAGAAATGGCCATCCCAACTCAGAACTTGTGTGCATTTAGAGTGACTCTGTTTCCTCCATCTTCATAAACCCTCTGGTGACTGAGGACGTTAAGTGGTTCTTGCACGTTGTCCCTTATATTCTCAGTGGTTGGCATCAGAGTGCACAATAGGGAGGATTTCTGTAGCGGCTGGAGGAGGAACTTGTGAGGTTGGTAATTGCTGTGTTCTTCTGTCCAGGATTCTGAGTCTGGATGGAGGAATGTATTCTTCCTGTCTGCCGCGGTAAACATGTTTGGTCTGGTCTTTTACCTCACATTTGGACGAGCTGAAATCCAGGACTGGGCCAAAGAAAGGAGCCTCACCCGCCTCTGAGGAAGTGGAGCTACGTGCCTGACTATCGTACTGTCTCTTGGCTTGTTGGCGTTCTTTACTTACCACCATGCTTCCCTCATACTCCTGACCACAGACACCTGTGTTCTCCACTCTGGCTGTGGATTCTGCCCTCCTAGGGAGCCGCAATCACACGTGGGTGCCTGGCACCCCTCCAGAGATTCCCAGTGAATCAGACTGTGGTGGAACCCAATTACCACTAATTTTTAAGATTCCCAGGAATTTCTCCAAGTAGCAGCCATGTTGAAAATTGCTGAAAAGTCTGAGAAGTCAATTCCTGTTGCGTTCAAATTTTCCTCTTTGGAAAGTACTAGATAAATAAAAATCTATGTGAAAATAATCACTGATAAGTACCTTCATGGGCATGGTTATGAGCACAGAGATCTGCTGGGAATGGAAGTCATATGCCAGAGAACTCAGCACAGAACCTAATTTTAAAGCCACCATCCAGAGAATGAACATTTGTTGTTTTTATATGCTGTGAAACAGGGATGCTTATTTATGTGGTTTAATTCTAAAATTCACATGCTCAAATTAAGTAGGGCATTTTAAATCTATTTAGATTAGGATTATTTCCATCAGGCAAAGCAAATATTTGTATATCCCAGTTAAATTCCAGGGGATTAAAACCAGAAAATGACCAGGAAAATATTAAGTGAATAAGGTCAGCTAGAATTCAGGGAGAGATGACAGCACTGGAAAGCTTGTACTGTGATGTGACGGGCGACAACTTGGGCACAGTAAGACGTTTGGACCAGGTACTGAAAATTAGAGGAGGACCAGAGAGGCGTTTTCAAGGGACATGGCAATTTAGGTGGGGGAGGGAACTGCTAAAGGTGTCCGAGGACGCAGCAGGGCCCCGAAAGGCGGCAGCTTGAGGCAAGCTCCTGGGAGCCTGGAGAAATCTTTCTACCTTCTCCATGTTTCCTTAGTGTCCCAAGACTCTCCCTCGCCCAGAGCCCAGCAGGAATTGATTCTGACTCTCGACACACAAAACACATCCTCTGCGTCATCTCCACACAGCATAATCTGATTTGCCTCAACTTTTTTAGGGAAGTTCCCACCACATGTCGAACACTGTTAGAACCACCAGGATGAGAACCCTGGACTGATTCAGAAGGTGGAGAGCATCTCCCAGTGCAAATCCATAGGCAATTTTGTGCAGAAGTTTTAAGGAAAACAGAGTGTGAGGCCCACAGGGTATGCTGTCATGGGAATGCATCTGCTGTCTGGATATTGACAGGATATGGAGAAGGGGGTTCTTAAAAAACTAAAATAAGAAAAGCAAGGGAGAGATAGTAAAATGAACAGGAAAATTATATACAGCCCTTCTTTAAAATGGGTGAGCGGAAGCAACCAAATAGAAAAATGGGAAAATGACTGGAAAAGGGACTTCAAAAAGAAGAAATTCTAAGATGCCATGCATATAAAAATGCAATCAACTTCATTAATCACTGAAAAAATGAAGATCAAAGCCCAAATGAGATAGTATGACCCACTTAACAGAATGGATAAAATAAAACAGCAGATACTGACACAGGTATGGGGCAGTTGGAACTTCACACACTAGGAAAGTGAGTGTAAGTTGGAACTTTGGACAGCCGCTTGGCAAGGTCTCCTGAAGCTAAGTGGGCAGTTCCCACCACTCAGACATTTCACTTAGAATTCCAGACACCTGCAAAGACATGCACAACTGTGTTCGTGGGACCACTACCTAGAGTGGCTGAGAGAGGAAAGAACTAAGTTGCCTGGAAAGGGAAGAGTGAGTAGATACACCGTGATCCACTCACACAGCTGCAAGAGCGAGCAGACCCCGATGCACAACCACAACATCACAAATGCGCCTCGCAAACACAACAGTGAGTGAAAGAAAACAAAAGTGTACTTTTAAAAACAGATCAAATTAACATATCCTGTTAGAAACCAAATTAGTGACTCCCCTCCAGTGGGGATGGGGCTGGTACTGTCTTAGCTCTTGACACTTGTGCGGTGGCTCAGCACACAGGAGCAGGCTACTCTGTGAGACGCGTACGTCTCTGATGTGTGCACTTTTATGAAGGTAAAAAGTAAAACGTTTACTTGAAATATACTCAACATTTCACCCATTTCAAAGTTTCTCTTCTCTCGTTGGCTCAGGTGTGACCCGTGGAGCACTTGGGAAGGGTCTTGCTGCGCTCCTTTCCTGTTCCTCCTCGTCCCCTCTCTCCTCCCTGCTGGATCCTGCAGCATCAGAGCACGATGGAAGCAGCAGGCAATGCGCGTTGTCAGCTCCTGGACTAAAGGCCAAGTTCCCAAACAGCACAATGAATGAGCTCAGGCTTCTAAGAAGCCATGAGCAGGAAGCACAGTCGCCATGAGAGGTAAGAACCACAGTGGCCAGCGCATCCCGGTTGTCTGGGTTTTCTGGTTGACACCTGACAAATGCATCCACATCAGAGACTCTCGGCATGTTTCCCTGACAGCTGGAGGAGAAGCACCACTCATGTTTCCTCATGGCTTCAGAACGGATGTGACTGTGAGTTGCAGAAAGATCTGTGACCTCCCTCTGTCCCCATGAATTGCTCTAATGCGAGTATCCACACAGTTAACTCACTTCTGTCAAATAGCTTGTTGTCCTCTACTAAATAAGGAGATGATCTTTTTGACTGTTAAAACATTGGGAATTACATTAACATTTCTTAGTGTTGAGCAATATTTTCCTTGAAATTCTTTTACAACAGGCTCTGATTTATAAGAGTTGATTCAGGACTTGGGCTGCTGTATCAGCATGTGGATCGGCTCTGTGTGCATTGCTTTGTGTGTTTATCATGTCTGGATGTGAGGCTTACGTCCATTTTACAAAGAGAAAGAAACCTTCCTTACTCCCCTCCACCCTGAAAATGATGAACTACAATTTTTAAAATGGCTATTTTTATATAAAGACTTGAAGGTTTGGTTTATAAAACTATGTAGGCTTAAAGCCATTTTGAGGAGAACTCTTTGATAACTTTCTCAACTTCCTTCTATTGTTCTTTTCAGGGTTCCTACATTTTCCTTATTCGATATTGCCTATTTTTGTTATGCTGAAGGTTATCCATTTTATACATAATATAAAATGCATTTGCAAAATATTCAAATGTTTTGTTAAATTACGTATTCATAATACATTCATATTATCCATATCTGAGGTGTTAGCTTTTTTTGGAACTGGGTATTGAACTCAGGGGCACTTAGCAACTGAGTAACATCCCAGCACTATTTTGTGTTTTTTATTTAGATTCAGGGTCTCACTGAGTTGCTTGGCGCCTCGTGCTTGCTGAGGCTGGCTTTGAACTCACCATCCTCCTGCCTCAGCCTCCAGAGCCGCTGGGATTACAGGTGTGCACCACTACGCCCGGCTTCCTTTTTACTTTTGATATAATGTGTATATCCTTCTTTCTGCTTCATTGAGCCACTTAGTAATTTACATACTTTATTTTTGCTTTTATTTTATTTTTTGGTACAGGGGATTGAACCCAGGGGCACTTAACCACTGAGCCACATCCCTAGCCCTTTCTACTATTTCATTAAGAGACAGGATCTCACTAAGTTGCTTAGGGACTTGCTAAGTTGCTGAGGCTGGCTTTGAACTCACAATCCTCCTGCCTCCGCCTCCTGAGCAGCTGAGATTACAGGCATGTGCCACCATGCCCAGCTAATTTACTTACTTCAATGATAACTTGTCTTTTTATTTTATAATTTATTAACTTTATCTTTTACCAATCTGATTTCCTATTTGCCTTTATTTTATTACAAGTTTTGCTTTGAGTACTTAGTTTATTTTTATTCGCTTCTACTTAATTATGAAAGAGTTAAGGCTCAGAGGGCAGTTCTCCTCTAACTCACTTCTCCAGTTAAGAACCCATGCAGGCCGGGCGTGGTGGCGCACTTCTGTAATCCCAGCACTTGGGAAGCTGAGGCAGGAGGATCACGAGTTCAAAGCCAGCCTCAGCAACTTAGCGAGGCCCTAAGCAACTCAGTGAGACTCTGTCTCTAAATAAAATACAAAATAGGGCTGGGGATGTGGCTTAAGGGTGGAGTGCCCCTGGGTTCAATCCCCAGTACCAAAAAAAAAAAAAAAATGAACCCATGCAGTGAAGCAGCCACAGGCGCTTGCTCCTGTGAACCCTTGCACCTCACCCTGGCACAGCCCCTGGGCTTTGCTACTGTTCTTGGGAAATTCTGCGCCAGCCTTTTGCACCGAGCCTATTCGTCTTTCGCTGAGTACTCGCCATGAAGAATCATCGCATTCACCCTCTGTTGATAAGCGGTGTCATTCCGATGAGGGGCGCAGAGAGCAGAGTCTGAGGATGTCTTTCTCAGGCTCGTACACTAGCGGGAGCAAGCGCCCCTTCAGTGTGCACCTGCGCACTTCTCGACAGGTAGCCCAGCCCTGGCCACGGCCATTTTTATCTTTCTCCAGTACCATCCATTTCCTTTTCTTGTTGCCCGTGGCCAGATTTTGATTTTTGTAACTTGATTTGTAGAATTATGTTTGTATTCTTTAACAAAATTTTAGGAATTTACTCACTTGAAAAAGTATTTTAAAAAATATGCCAATCATTCATAACCGATGATGCAAATTTCCTTTTTTCATACTGAGAAAAAGTGTTTTTTTTTTTTATTTTTAAAGTTTGTATCAGTAAGGACTTTTGTGTTCAGTTATAAAACCCAGCCTGGCTTGGGTAAGCACTGAGTGGGAAACAGGGACAGATGCTCCCACGTCTCAGCCGCAGTGGCTCCTGATGAAACAAGGGGGGATGACCCAGCAACCTCCACTCTCCTGTCTCTCTGCTCAAATAAGGCCTACAGGGAAAACATGATTAGTGGCATTTAGATAAAGCTCACTCCTTGGTTTTCACAAGCCTGGGGAGCTGGTGGGAGTGGACCTTTCAGCTCCCAGATGGTGGTCAGGACACAGGATTCAGTGCCATGCTGGTCACACACAGTGGGCAAGAGAGTTTTCCAAGATAAAATGTCAGGGATAGGTGTGTGTAAAGTCAATTTTTTTCCTTCTTAAAGTGTGGAATAGGGCCAGTTCCATCTAAGCCAGATATTTGCCAAAGTAGAGGGAAGACTCTTTCAGGGGCTCCCCCTTGCTGCCCCGAGTACCACGGCAACCTCAGCACCTGATGCCGGAGGCCAAACGCATGGAGACCCTGGATAGAAGCCGTCACAACTCTGCTTGATAATTCAGGCCAGTGTAGCATGGGGAGCTCTGCCTTCCGTTGCGGTTCCCAAGACCCTTTCTGGGAATGACTGCCATTCAGAGAGTGGCGCAGATGGATGCTGGCATGCAGCAGTTGGATGTAAAGGTGTCTTGTCCTCACACAGATAGATATGGGGAGGGACCAAAGGCTCAGAGTGCTGACCCCGAATATCATTTACATCCAGGGTGCAGGAAGGCTGAGGAACTCTTTCCTTTCAAGCAGACAGCATCGTTATTCACACACTCCCTCAAAGCTGATTAGCCTGGGTGCTTGTACTGAGTTCTTTTCCAGCAGAGCTGCCGTGCTTTCGGGCTGGGCAGGAGAGGTGTGCAGAGGAGACGGCAGGAGTCAACCCCTGCTCACCTTGCAGGCTGCCCCATTTCTGTCCTGAAGTCAGAAGAAGACGGGTGGCCCTCTTATGTGTCTAGTCCTAACTAAACACAGCTGCAGTATTGGAAGGGTTGCCCCCTACTGGCACTGCCTGACACTGGGGTGACAGGCTCCCGACCTGGGTCTGTCATCCGAGGTTTTGGTGCCCGCGTGCCTGGTACCCAGAAGGGCAGCCTCCATGCCTTGGAAAGCTAAGTGGGTTCTGTTGGCTGCGTTTCGGCTCCAAGTTCTTCACGGGACCTGTTCTCCAGCTCCGTCTGGCTGGCTTGGCTGCATGTTTTGGCACTGCACCTGGCACTGCTGCTGACTCAGCAGCTGCACGGTCACTGCCCTGTTGCCCCAGGGACAGGTTGTCACGGCATCTCCCATCCTGCCTTGCTTTCTACTCTGATGTCGCCGGCGCCGCTTCTGCCCTCCCCTCGGATCTGGCAGCTTTCTCTCCTCCCTACTCCTCCTTCCTGCGGACTTGCTTCTTCCTTACTGTCATTACTGCCTGCGTCCAGAAGCCCCCGGAATCCTAATTTTCTGCAGGCATTGATCCTTAGGGTCTCTCCTCCCGCTGCTGCAGGTAATCCCCATTCCCAGCTGCCAGTCTCTCACATCGGTGTTCCATGGCACACACCCCCAGCCCCCAGGGAAACATGCAAACACTCTCTTCCCTAAATGGCCTTTGGCATGTTCCAGGCAGAATCAGTGACCCTGCAGTGTCCTGTCTTATTTTAAGTAAAGTTCTGCACCTTCATGTGTTCTCCCTGAAGGAAATCTGCTAAAGAGGAGTCCCCATCTTTTCCCTTAGTTTGATTTTTTAAAAGTAGCCTGACAAGAAAAGGGCATGTGATGACAATATTCTGAATGGTGAATGACTAAAGGCATATTTCAAGATTCTCTGGTGCTCTCAGTTTTATGATGCAAAAGAAAAGACTCTAAAAGATTTGCCTCAAATTTTCTTTGCACTGTGATTTCAAATTTTAAAAAGTTGGGTTAAAACATTAACATGGAAATACATATTGCAAAGTACATATTGAAATTTTTTGGTGTGCTAGAAGGGTGGACAATGGACAGTTTTTTGTTTCCCAAAATTCATTTTAAATTGCAATACAGAAAAAAGCACATGTATATTAATGTTTTTGAAATCCTTTTTGTTAAAAAGAAAAAAATTTAAATTTAAATTGTTTCTATGAGGAAGCCTGGGAAAATTTCTCAGGTTTCTTTAGGCAGGAAAGAGGGTCAGGAGAGCATGACTGGGGGAGGGGCGGCTCTACTCTGTTTCTCTTTGTCTGTTTGCTTTCTACCATTGCTTTTGTAGGTTGAAATGTGAAAGCACATGGTGCATCACGTGCTCAAAAAAGAACTTCTTTTTTATATATTTATTATTATTATTTATTTTTATAGATTGCATTTTGATTCATTGTACACAAATGGGGTACGACTTTTCATTTCTATGGTTGTGCATGATGTAGAGTCACACCATTCAGGTGATCATACATGTACGTAGGGTAATGATGTCTGCTCAGTCCACCATTTTTCAAACTCCCGCCCCTTCCTCCTCTCATTTCCCTCTACATAAAATTCCTCCATTCTTCTTTCACCCCCTACAGCCCCAACCCAATTATATATCATCCTCCACTTATGGGGAAAACATTTGGCCTTTGGTATTTTAGGCTTGGCTTATTTCACTTAGCATGATATTCTCCAATTCCATCCATCTATCTGCAAATGCCATAATATTATTCTTCTTTATGGCTGAATATATACAAAAACGAACTTCTGTTTCAAAATGGGTAGTATTTGCTACCAAAGAATTCTGAACTGTAGCTCCGAAAAGTATTTACAGGAAACTTAATGACATTATCATTAACTATTAATGGTATTTATTTAATAGTTATTTAATTTTTATTGAATTATAAAACATACACAGAAAATTACATGCGTCAGTAGGCCAAATTTTCTCAAAGTAATACAGGCATATAATTAGCTCCCAGCATGAACAGGTCACCACTATTACCATTTAATAAGCCCCTTCACGGTCCTTAGTGTCCCAGTGTAACCTCTATCCTGCGTTTTCGTAGCACAAACATTTTTATTTGAATAATTTTAATTTCCAGGAAAGCTATGAAGGTAGCATAAGAGTTCCCATAAAGATCTCTCACATTTTTAGCATGTTACATTATTATTTTACTTGTTGAAATAAGAAACGGGCAATGAACTGAAATCTAGACTTCATTTAGATTTTTCCATCTTTTCTGCTTCTGGTCCCAGAATCCAACCCGGGTCACCACTGTGTTTAGTTGTCCTTTGTCCCCATTCTTCCCTGTTCTATGCCTGCTTGTGTTGAGCTGTTGATGACCCTGCATCCTGAAGAGTGCTGGCTGGATGCCTTCAGTCTTCCCATGTGAGCTGGTTTCTTCTCTCATGACTACACTGCAGGTATGGGTCAGGGTGAGTGAAGTCACAGAGGCGAAGGACCTGCTGTCACGTCCCATCAGGGTGTACGTGATATTCACGTGACATCACTGGCATTAACCTTTATCGTCTGGCTAAGGATATACCTGCCAGGCTTCTCCATTATCAATTTATCATTTTTTCTTTCCTTTCCTCTATTCTTTGAAGATGCATCACTAAGGCTAGCCTGCCTTAACTTATCAGTATTCTTCCTACATGTTCTGTTTTTGGTGCTTCAGCCAAAGCTTCATTGATCATTATCAGGTCATGCAAATGTTCTCCTATATTTCATCCTAAAAGATTGATACTTTTAAAATTGGTTTCAGCTCTGTACATGACTGGTTTGGGGTTGTTTCATGAAAGTGTGAGGGGAGTCTACAGGTACATTGACTGGATTGCACACACCCAATTGTTCCTGCATCGATTACTGGTAAGAATACCTTTTCCTCATTGACTTGCCTTTCTTCTCTGAATGACCTTTGCCCTTTGTCCAAAGTCAGTTGACAATGTCTGTGTGGGTCTAGTCTAGTCTCTGTCCTGTGCCATTGACTCAGGGATCTGTCCTCCCACCAGTGATGCACCGTGTGGAGTACAGCAAGCCTCTGATAGTTAACTGTGTCAACCTGACTCCATCACAGGATGACCAGGTATCTGATTAACCATTATTTCTAGCTGTGTCTGTGAGGATGTTTGTGGATGAGCTTAGCATTTGAATAGATGGTTTCAATGAAGCAGATTGTCATCCTCAATGTGAATGGCGAGGGGTTGAATAAAAGGCAGAAGGAAAGGCAGAGGAAGGGGGAATTGCTCCAGGTTTTTTTTCTTCTTCTTCTTCTTTTTCTTTTTCTTTTTTCTGCTTTACTGCTTGAGCTGAGACATCTGGTCTTCTCCTGCCCTTGGACTGAGATTTACTCTATTAGTTCGCCTGGTTTTCAAACTTCAGATTGAATTGAATTACACCACCAGGTTTCTGGATCTCTAGCGTGTAGATGGAAGATCTTGGGACCCTTCAGCCTCCATAAGTACACGAGCCAATTCCTCATAATAAATCTAGTGGTTCTGTTTCTCTGGAGAACCCTATTGGAGTCCTGAAATCAGATAATATGAGTCTTCCAACCTTGTTCTTTCTCGGAATCATTTTGGCTAATCCAATTTCTATTATAAATTTTGGAATTATTTTCTTGATAGCCATCAAGTGGGGAGAACTGACTTTTCCACCCTGTTGAACCTGCTAATCCGTGAGCATGAGTACTATTTATTCAGATCTCTCTTGACTTGTGTGTTGCCTTTGGTAGAGGTGTGCTCTTTGGGTCCTCTGTAGAACAATCCACCGTGGTGGGCACCCGTGAGCACTGTGGCATCCTCGGCAATGGAAGACGTGAGCGGGTGCAGGGCCTGCGGCAGCGGCAATGCCTGTGGGAGCACTTAGTGGCAAAAGCTATTGGGGTTCTTGGCACAGCAGGGCACTGGGGACCATAGTGGGTCCCATCATGTGACTGATAGAGACAGCCACCACCCTTTTTTGTTCTCAGCCATCTCCAGAGATCTAGATCATACAGGTTCACCCAGGGATCTAGACGGGGAAACCAAGGTGAGTCCTGTGGGTGTGCCATGGAAGGCGGGGTGCCGGTTACTCGCCTGGTCTCCTCTGTGGTGGGAAGCCCTGGGCAGAGGAGCTCCCTCTCCGCTCTGCCTCTCCTGAGGAGAGTCCTATGCAGGCAGGCAGCTGTCTGCTTGCTTGTGCAGCTGATCTGAGAGAGCTGTTGCTGCTTCCTCTTGCTTGCTCACTTTGCTCCACTCTACTTCTGTAGCTCTGTGTCTGCCCTCCTGAGCTTTCTGGAGCTATTTTCATTCGTTTAATTGTTTTTCTGGGGGGAAAAAGACTAGGATTTTCTACTCTCACTGATGTCCCCTCACATATCTGATCTTTCATGTTATATACCATTTCCAATAGAGTCTTTAACATATTATCATTGTACGTTTCCTATCTGAGAGGTCTAACATCTATGTTGTATCTGAATGTGTTGTGAGGACCATGTTGTTTCCTCAGAATTCTTTCATGTCTTTATCATTTTTTTGTTGAGAGCCAGATATATACTATGAAACAGAAGATACTGAAGCTAACAGTCTGTTGATGTGAAATTGCTGTTTCTCTGGCGGAGAGTTCAGCTGTATTTGAAGTTGGTCGTAGCTGAACACACCAGGTGCTTGACAGTCCTTGGCTGACGTCACTGTCATCCTCCTTCGGAAGGCTTTGTGTGTCTAGTTTGTGCTGCTCCTGGGAGATCCCTTGCCTTGGCAGCTCTTCACGCTGTGCTCCGTGGTTACCGATCAGCAGGGGTTTGCTGGTGGTGGGGTATGGTGAACCAAGGGCATTCTCTAAGATTGTGGTTGAGTCTCCGTCTTTGCAGTGCACTATTGCCTCTGTCTTGGAAAGCAACCTAGGCAGGCATTTGTGTTCCTCCTTCCTCCATCCTTCAGCTACTGCTCCTTTTCCAGGCTGCACTGTGTCCCTCGGCATTCCCAAGGCTATGACTTAAGACCCTCCCCTCTGTAGATTAAGACTTCCTGGTGGTGGTGACCTCCGGCAACTTCAGAGGCTGAATTTGATCACAAATTCAAAACCAGCCTCAGCAACTTAGCAAGGCCCTGTCTCCAAATAAAAACAAAACAAAAATTCGCTCCCACCACACAAACAGAATGAAAAAGATGGTCAGAGTCTTCAACTCTCCTTCATCCACTTCAACTGACATATCCAATTGCAGAGGTGGAGACCTGGAAGCACAGTCTTCTTGTGTGTGGAGATATAGACTATTTGAAAATAGTGTCACACCATATTTTTCCCAAGAAAAGGAAGCATCATATAATTGTACTGATGGGAGGCATTCTTCCTCCATCCATTTGTGCTGATGTAGACTGGGTGACACATGAAGGACCAACCTGCCTCCTTCTGGGGAGATCCAGACCTATCCTCTGGGAGTACTGCCGATCACCATGGTTTCCACACCTCCAGTTCATGTACTGAGTTAAAATGCTGACACTACAATCTAGAAATTTCCTCCTCCTTGACACTTGCTTTCAGGCATTTTAGATATTTGGCCAAGAAGAGGTGGCCAGATTAGGACCACTACCAATTTTAGTTGTGTCACTCAGAAATAGGAGAATGAGTAATAGAGTCAAGTTAGAACTCATTGAGCATATTTTAAGGCACACTTTTTAACTCAAGTGCAATTTCATACATTTTTGTGATTTAGCCGACTGAAAGAGGAGTTTGAATGATTCTCTGCTTTTGGTGGCAAGCACGGTATAGGAAAGCTGCAGACCCCTGCAACCAGGAAGGCACACTGAAGTGTTGGCTCAGCAAGCAGGGTGATACCTGCGGTCTCCTGCTGAGGTCTGAAGCCCACACCTCAACACCCCAAGGGCAGATCCAGACCTGCAGCTTTCTGGCTGCAGACCCCCAAACTCACTCACTTCTTGTTTCTTCCTTTCTACCTACCAACTTTTCTTCATGGGTTTTCCCCTCACAAACCACAAAGAGTGAACACACACACACACACACACACACACACAAAATAAACAAACTAAACCCACAGGGGAACAAAAAGTTAAAAAAAGTTAAGAGTTGTTAGTTAACACACAAAATGAACCCCTAGAGCAGGCCAGTCCAGGGCTGTATGTGCTCTTAGATCAACACTATTGGTCAAAACTTATGCAAAACTTATGAGCTTTTGGGAAACTACCAACTGCTTTTGGTCCAAATCTATGCTAAATAGGGTCTGAAACTGCACCAACACTATTGGTTCAGGTTTATGCTGATCAGGAGTAGGAGGAGTCAGTGCTACTGGTTAGTCCTGCATCTCCCTTAAGGTCTGCCCTTTCCTTTTCCTGCTGCTGCTGGGGCAGAGGGAGGGTTGGTGGGCCATGTGGCTGTGTGGGCTGCCACGTGGAGCTGACTTCACACCCCGCCTGGACACGCTATCAGGCGCCTCAGGTCCTTGTGCCCTATTCAGGGCACCCCAGGCAGTGCGGGCACGGCAGGTGCCCTGTGGCCCAGGTCCCTGTGGCTGCCCAGGCTCCCTCCAGCTGGGTCTGCAGCTCCAGGGCCCCCGAAGGGTTTGGCTCAGCACTGTGCTGGCCACCATGGCAAATGGAAGCTCTTCAAGCACAGTTTCTCAGGGAACAGATGGGAGCCATGAGCAGGCTTATTATCAATATCACTTTATCAATGTTGAGGTAGATGGTAGAATAAAGAAGGTAGAAGGCGACGCACACAAATCAACTGAAAAGGGAATGGGAGGAAAGTGAGATTTAAATTATAGTGAGTGGAGGAACTAGTATATTTATTCACGTAAGCATGTTAGAGATCAGAGAGGTTACATGATCAATTGCTTGAAAACTAGGGAAAAGATGATCTGCTACAAAGAATAAACTGTGTGTTAAATGGGAGATTATTAACATAAATAAAATATGTATAGCAGAAACCATTGTTTTACACATTTTTAAGATCGCACACATTACGAGAAATAGTAGTATATTTCTACTCACAGCACACTCATAAACAATTCCAACAGTGTTCATAAAACAATGGCCTTTATCACACATTACACAGTGAGATTTTAAATTTTATTGAGCTGATTCCTGCTCTATCTTATTACATCTCGTGCTTCAGAACTGGTCATAGCCATCCGAAATTATTTCATAGTCAAGATGAAGGGTTGGAAAATCCCGTCTTTGTGGTGGAAGCTAGTCAGGGCCCTCCTAGTTACAGAAGATGCCTCAGACAAGCCAGACCACTAGGACAGTGCCACCTCTATCAGCCACATCACGGGTTCAGGAATCCAGGGAAGGGACCAGGGTAGAGCCAATAAGAGTCTCAGTGGAACTCTGACCTGGAGGCCGAACACAAATGCACTGTCTTCCCTCATGGTGAGATGTCAGGACAGGACTGCAGACGGCCAGGCAGAGGGTTCCCACCTCCCTCAGAGAAAGTCAATAGAACAGAGGACAGCGGAAATGAGAGCAGCCACTGTTGTTGAAGAGGTAAGGAGGGAAACAGAAGGGGGAGGGACAGGAAGGGAAGGAAAGCAGAGACGGAGAGAGGGAGGGAGAAGAGAATGGGATACGGATCCTGAATCCAGACCATGCCACCGCTGCAGCTTCTGCTCAGGGACCGCCCTCGCTGTTTCCTTCTCAGAGTCCATGGAGCCTAGTTGTGCCTGCAGTGCTCTGTGTCTGACACAGACCAGCCTTTAACTGGACATAGTGAAAGTCCCGCTCCCAGGCAATAGCCAGTGAAAGATCTTGGTCCTTAATCTGATATATCACCAATCTCCTGGTCCTTCTTCTTCATTCTGCTTTCTCACTGGGATACATGGAGAATGAGGGAAAGGAAAAGAGGAAGTTTGAGTTCCATTCAAAGGATGGGGTTTGCTCTTCATTCAATAAAAGCAACACAACTATTAAGATAGACTGATGGTTAGAGATGGGAATGAGTCAACTCAATGACGAGGAAACAGCAGGCACACCAGAGCGCTCCTGACTCCATCTTCATGGGCCTGATTCTGCAACATTGCTTCAGTTGTAGGAATGTGAGTGTGATGGGTGCTTTGCCTCTGGAATCTTCCTTGCCACCTTACCATTTCTTCTAAAGTTAGTCATGACTGTTTCAGGAATTGTTTTCATGTTCTCCTTTATCTTCTCTCATGAGACTCATTGTGTCCTTGATGGAAGCTGTTCCTTCTTCCTGTATAGTGTGAAGATGAGGTAGAACAGAGCAGCTGAATGAAGACCAAGTAGAATGAAGCAGGTTGTTAGAAACCATTGGAAGTTGGGAGTTATTTGTCACTGCAGCGTAACCTAGCCTGTTCTTACTAATACAAAAGGTAGACTCAAGATCAGGTGCTACCATAAAAGAAAGACGCACACCTGTGTGTGTGTGTGTGTGTGTGTGTGTGTGTGAGTGTGTGTGTGTGTCTGACCACTAGGAGAGTGCTACATATACACATATAACGAGAGGGAGAGAGAGAGAGAAAGAGAGAGAGAGAGAGAGAGAGACTTTTTAGAAGCTAGAAGGATAATTTAGTGACAAATTTAGGAAAACCTTTCCCTACAGCACTTGGAAGGCAGATAGGATCCCCTCATGAGCTTCCTGATTTAGGTGAACCAACTGAGGGAGATTTAAAAGTACGTAGACAGGGCAAGATGGCAAATGAGAAAGTCAGAGGCAGGCCCAGTCAGTGTGGCACAAAGAGGGTCCCCGATAAGGTCAACTTCCTGGCTGATGCATGTGCTTATGGACATGAGAAAGGGATCCCACAGAAAGCCGAAAATAGATGCATGGACAAGGGGGTGCCAATAATGATAATGAGGAGAATGTGAAAAGGGGAGAAGACAGAAAGGGAGGAAGGCCCAGAGCCTGTGGGAGGAACAAGCCAGGATCCTCAGCTTGCTCTTGCTCTTAATAACCCTGCGGCTTGTTGCTATTTTTGTGTCTTGTTCTTCAATTCTTTGCTGAGCGCTCACAAGGAACCAAAGGCTCCTAGTCAGTGTCTTGGCTGGGATATTGAACATCAGCAGTGTGTCTCTTCCACCACTGGCTGCATTTCATGGAGGTTTTCAAACACATGAGGCCAGAAAGTCATCAGCCAGTTTCAGAGTGTTCATACTTGTAGGATTGTGAGAAGAACATCTCCCTAATTGATATTACTAAAGATCATTTTTGTGATAAGAGCCAAAGCCTTGAGGGACTTGTTCAAACATCTGAATTAAAATAGTGTCCGGGGGCTCGGGCTGTGGCTCCATGGTAGAGTGCTGGCCTCGCGTGTGTGAGGCGCTGGGTTCCATTCTCAGCACCACATATAAATAAATAAAATAAAGGTCCATTGACAACTAAAACAATATTTTAAAAATAAATAAATAAATAAAAGAGTGTACAGTGAAGACTTTTGATTTATCAAAATAGTTCAGGAATATAAAACAGAATTTCTGACTTTCCCACCAGAGCCTGATAGGTTCAAAGTGCCTAAACACTTAGAGAAAAAGATGGAGAGGGAGAAAAAACTCTTCCCATGAACTGGGGAGAGGAGAGGTGGGGTTATCTTCTGAGCTTGGTTGTGAGGTTGGTTGTGAGTTGGAGAAAGAGGCGGTGACATTCAGAACTTCAAATACTGCCCTGGGACATGGATCCCTTTTGGAGAGATGGACTGTAGAAGCTGCTGGGTTCCCAGAGAGGGGCATAGCCTATGGTGTCTTGTGGCCAGGATCATGGTAAAGAAAGACTTCCTGGACAGTGGAGACCAAGGCTCTAAGAAATCATGAACTCTGGAACTGTTGCAGGGGTGCAGAACTCAGTCCAAGTCAGAGCATGTCCCCTACTTCCAGAGAAGGACTTCTTGGCCAAAGAGCAATTTCAGAACCTCTTTGGACACTTCTCTTCTTTCCATTCCATAGTTCTGCTCAGGTTCCACTATTGGACACTGGGTAATGAGGTCGGAGGAGTGGGGCAGACTAGTCATTTTAGTTAATAGATTTTCAGAACAAAAAGACCCACATCCATACTGATGTCAATATTATCATGAGCCCTGCACCTCAGTCCCAGTGTTGTTACTGGGTGGGACTTTGGGGATTTCTTCCCTGGGGCAAGGGAGAGTCACCCACTGAATGTATCCCGTATATGGAAAAAAGCTACATCCAAACATCTGATGTTTGGACTGGGACAATTTGTACTCTTGTTTAGAAACATCTCTGACCTTCCCTCTGTGATGCTGGCTCTTCTACCCACCTGGCATTGGGTTGTCTTTGTGCCCTGCCTTGGCCAAGGAAGTGTGAGGAGAGGTCACAGGAGTCACATCCACAATAACCTTGCGAGCTCTTGGCTCACTGCATTTTTATTTTCTCTCCATAGGCACCACGTACATTCCACATAGCTCACCCTGCTAGTCGTGGTCCTGAGAGGGGTACCCAGGGAGCAGGGCTATAGTCAGTCTCAGGGGGCATGCAGTATGTACAAAATATAGACCTTTGTTTTTGTAAACCATCGAGATGTTCATATCCTGGGCACCAGGCTGACACACCTATCTCACTTCTTTCTTTTGCCTCACAGTTCCTGGATGCAAATCCAGGTTTCCCATCCACTCTTATTTACATGTCCCTGGACAGAAATGTGCATCATGATTCCATTAGTGGCAAAGCAGGCTTGAAAACAGAGTTTTAGGGTTTAGAGCCTTTGTGAAAAGTAAATAAAAGCAATTGAAGAAGTAGTGCCTTTAAAATAGAGTTTGGTAAAACCCACGCAAATGAGGACCTTGCAAACTGACCTGCTATTGTTGTCCACAGAGAGTTCATGCACCAGCTCCACTGAAGTACATTTCAGACCACAGTACCTTCATGGCCTCTGTGATTTTTACATGGAGCACTGAGAGCAGAATCATTTTTGTTTCTGTTGTTGTGGTAGCACCCACTCCTAGTGGCAATTTCTGAACTAGACAGAGTATGGTAGATTATATGGTGTTAACAAATAAGCTACAAAATCTCACCGGTTAGGGAAGCAAAGGTTCCCTTCCTCCTGACATCGCCATCCACTGCAGAGTGTTCAGTGGAGACAAAGTGACTTGAAAAGGAGACTGGGAGATGAACACCAGGAGTCTAGGAGGTTAGCATGAGTTAGCAGACCGGTAAGATTGCTTTCCTACTATGGATGAAACGGAGCAGTGCAGCAGCTTACCTGAGAGCTCTCTTCCCCAGTTTTTGCATCTGTCATGTGGGAGAATAGTTGCTCTGGCCTCAGACAGGGTTGTTAGGACAGTTCATCAATGACTTATCATATTTAAAGCACTTTGAGCAGGACCTTCACCATATCAACTGCTATGATATTCATTTCTTTCTTTGCTATCAATGATGCAGCAATAACTGCGCTGATGTCTATTTCAGCACACACCTGTGCAAGTGTAACTGCAGGTAAAAACAGAAGTCGTTGAATTTCAGGTCCTGAAGTTTCTGTGTTTTAAGTGTTGGTAGCAATTCCACATTGCTTTCCACAGAGATCACGTGTCAATAACTTAATTTATTGCTTACTTCACTACATTCTTACCAACAATGTATTATAAAATTTTGGATTTCTGAAATCCCAGTGGAAAGAAAAATTCCTATTTTCTCTTCTATATGTTAAGCTAAGCATCTTTGTGAATTCTAAAACATTTTAGTCTTGGTTGAAACATGCCTTATTTTCTCTCTGACCCTTAAACTAGTTTAAACTGCTACAGAAAACTCCAGACTGAAATGTGCTTTGCCTTAGCACTTTTAGGGAGCTATCCAATTGTTATGACTTCTGTTATTGCTGATGAAAAAAATCATAAATGTAATCCATGATACAAATTAAAGGAGAAAAAGATTATGTGCATCTCAGGAGTTGCTAAATGGATAGGTGCTGATGTTTTATACTGATTTTTAAAGAAATCCCAATAATAACATGGGGGTAATATATGTCAAATAAAACTGTATACTATACTTGAGAAATTAAAATCTCCTTTACCATTATGATTTTTAAAATGTCCTCACATTGTCATATAATGCATTTAGAGAAGAGATTTACTGCTGAAAATAATAAAGCAAAACAACCCGTGTTTCTGCAGGGAGTGCTTCTGCAAGGGGTCCTGGCAGGCTGCAGGTCTGCACATCGTCCACACAGCCAGGCGTGACTGCAATCTGCTCATGCTGGCGGTGTCCTGTGACCCTCTCTAGAACAGGGAAGGGGCAGTCCTGAGATCTCAGTGCCCTTTATGGCCAGTCTCCCCACCCAGGTGGATGTTTTCTGTCTTGTCAACACTCCTGAGAGGCAGTTTCTCACTCACCACCTGTCTGGTGCCAGTGAGGTGAAGGCCTTCCACACCTGAAGCAGCCATGACTTTGCTTGGCTGTGGCTTGGAGCTGGTTTCTCCATAGCAAGCCAACATACCTCTGTGTCATATGTCATCTGACTTGTAACTAGGGAAACAGAGTGCATCATCATGTTGATCCTGATTACTCTCTGTACAAGCGGTAATCTGTGCTATGGACAGTTGGTGTCTTCTCAAGTTCACATATTCAAATTCTAACCTGCTATGTAACCGGAGTAGGAGGTGGGGCTTCAGATAGAAAATTTCGTCATAAGAGTAGTGTCCCCATGGATGGGAATAATGACCTTGTAAGAAGAGGAGAGCCTGCTTTCTCTCTGCTCTCCCTTATGTGAAGATCTGAGAAAACTGGAACCTACAAATCAGGAACTGGTCATCTGACCCAGATCTGATGGCACCTTGATCTTGGCTTTCCCAGCCTCCAGAACTGTGAGGAGTGCATTTCTGTTGGGTAAGCCACTCAGCCTAGGATGGTTGGTGTTAGCAGCCCATACTGACTAAGGCAAAGTATCCAAATCCATTTGAGTTCATTCTCTTTTCAGGTCAATTATATGAAACTACAGCAAGCCAGTCTAGTAAAATTCTAGAGAAAAACTAAAATGACAGAATTCAGCAAAGTAGCCAGGTGCAATATTACAACACAAACATAAGTGGTATTCCTACATAAAAAAGCAGTAGAAATGGAAAGAAAAGATGACTTATATTTCCCTCTAGATAAGTTAATAAGGAAAAAATGTCCTTAGAGAACCTCAATGAAAATAAACGCACAAAGCTCCATGAAGAAGTCCTTTACAGAAGTACATAAAGAGTTTGAAAACCCCAAAATACCAGTCTTCCTGAATGGAAAAATATCACGCCTTTATTCAGATGTGTTATCATTTATACTGATCCATAAATTTAAAGCAATTCTGATAGGGCTTTCTTCAGAACTTGAAGAATAAAATGTATGTTCAGTTAGAAGCAAAGACAATTTCAAGACTTTCAAAAGGTAGAGCTCCTCAGCTGGGTTTGGTGGTACATGCTTGTAATCCGACTCGGAATGCAAGTTGAGGTCAGCCTAAGTGACAGTTCCCCTGTTGTGGCCAAAAATACGTTTAAACTAATCCACACAATGATAATTTTACCAGAACCAAACTAAATTCAATAATTATACAATGTGTGTGTAACCTCAATAGCTAAATTAATAATTAATTTAGGCTATTCACATTAAACCTATCAGGGCCTTCACTTTATCATGTAGTGGACTGAAACTACTGGAGGCTACACTGTAGGGTTTTTGAAGCACAAACATACTATCTCTCATGAGAAAAATCAGAAAAAAAAAAGTAGTCCTATATTTTAAAATTGTTAGTAGAAAGTGGAAGTTTTCTTTTAATTTTTTAGATGTTGATAGACCTTTATTTTATTCATTTATTTATATGCAGTGCTGAGAATTGAACCCAGTGCCTCACATGTGCTAGGCAAGCACTCAACCCCTGAGCCACAACCTCAGCCCCAAAAAAGTAAAAAAGTTTTACTGAGCATGACAACTTTACAGGATCTCAGACAATTCACAAAAAAGTAACGCAAAGCAACTTTCATGAGAAATGAACACAGTAAGTGGTAACTATTAGCTGAAAAAGTTGTGAGTTCTGAAAAGAGCCTTTGTCTTATACAGTTTGAATCCCTTCAACAGCAGTGTATTTGGAAACTCAAGGTACTTGATGGTCCACCCATGTCCTCAGGTATGTGACAGTTAATTCCCTCGGGTAGGAGCAGGTGGCAGGTACCTGGATCTCCCTAGAGGAGCCAACTGAGAAGCTTCTCCTACCATGTATTTATAGATGTCCCTGACAAAATAGTTCTCAACATATGTAGCCGTGAGCAAGACGCCCAAGTCTGCACACTGTTACAAGACCTTGTTACAACACAAGATGACATATAGCCAGGGCATTTCTAGGGCCTCTCCTCTGCTAACCTGAGTCTTGATGAAAGTTTTTTTAAAGCCCTTTTAAAAGATAATTTTCTTAGGTAAATTTCTTACTGAGGGAGCTAGAAAAATTACTTAAAAGAAAACTTGGACATATCCTGCCACAGACTATTTGAGGGTAAAGGGAAGAGGAGCTTATATCAAGTGGGGTCAATTTACACTTGCTAACAGCACCTGAGATATGAGGCAATGCAATATGATTGGATGAGACCTGAAGAAAAAGTAGATACAAATAACTTGTTGAAAGGCTAATCTGATTGGATGGTGTTCAGCCACTCAGAAAGCAGAAGACAACCAGACAGTCTAGTACCCCAGTGCCTGTTGTACCAAGAGCATTTTGAAAAGATTCTACCCATGGCACTTAAATTTTTAGATTTCATCTTCACACGCCTGTGAAACTAGGCTCCTTAAGCTAAGACCCTGATGAATGACTTTGGCCCACTGTTGGCCACATACGCACCCACTCGTGATAGACTGTTGTTGGAGCCAATCCTGACTGAAGCAGCAGGAATTATTTCCCCTGGGGGAGAAGAGATTCTGGAATAGTCATCTATGACTACAGGACTCAAGGAAACCTCAGTAAGGTGGAAAAATCCTGGGGGAAAAAAAAAAGCCCAAAATATAGAGGACTTGGGTAATATTAAACCAAAGTACCCCAAAAGGCTGAGAACACGAAGATGGTGACGTGACTCCCAGCTGCCACGCCGTGCAGCCAGCCAACTGGTCACTGCCAAGAAGCAGGAATGAAGCGGAGCGGTGGAATGGCTGAGTGGCGGCCCAGGTGGGATGGAGTTCAAGCGGCAAGCAGGGCGCACGACCCTGTGGAATCCACCAGGCAGGTCCCGTGGGCCTGAGGTACTGTGAACCAGCACCGAGGGGAGCCAAGGTTGCTCATCTCAAAGCCCTTAACTTTCTGCTTCGTGACCTGCCCTGAGAAAACTGAAATGGGGTAGAATTCAATGGAAGTAGGGACTTGAGAGTTGACCAATAGCGTTAGTATATTTCCAAACCATAATTAACATAAATTTGGACCAATAGCATTGGGGCTTCTTTCAAACCCTAATTAGCATAAGGTTGGACTTATAGCTGTGAGCCAAGTGCTATGTAAACCCCTTGAGCAGCAAACGCAGCTCGAAAAAAATTGCTGTGAAAAAGTTCCGTTCTTATTCTTCAATTCCTTTTGTTAAACTCGTTAATTGTGGATCGTGGAGTTTATTCATCCAATTCGGTAGACGAGAATTCAAACTGCTGAGGCCTGTTGCAGCATTAGGAAAGGGTAGCTTATCATTAAAAACCTCACTGCTTCTCAGCTGCAGAAGTGTAGCTTAAGCAGATCTCACCAGAAACCGCAGGAAAACTGTCGTCTCTCCAGCTAGTGTAAGTAGAGAATGAAGATTCATCACAAATGAATCCCCAAAATATAGAATACTTAGGTAATGTTGAAGTACCCCCAACGTTTAAGAATGTTATGAAGAGTATTTAAACACTAAAGAAACTTTGAAACATAGTGTAAAAATATAAGTAAAAAATTAAAGGAATGTGGGTTATTGGATCATAAGTGGGACCTTGAAGCACACAGTGCTAAGTAGCCTTAAAACTGAAAGACTGAAGAAAACAAAACAAACACTTCATTCACAAGGCGACTATGGCAAAGCCGGGGTGGGGCGTTTACCTCTAGCCCCTCAGTGTTAAAAGCTGATTGGGTGATCGGCAGCCATTGCATCACCACCACCAAAGAATTACTAGCAGAGACGCAGTGACTAGAAGTGGAGTTTTCAAAACTAAAGCGACTCTGAAAACGTCTTTGTGTGATGTTCAGGTCCTGATAGCAGGACTCGCGGGCAGCTGATGCGCTTCCCAAGCAGTATCCGACCAGGGAAGTCCTTTGAAACGTTCAAATGAAGTATTGACAGCACCAAAGTCTGGCCCAAGAAAGAGCACAGGAGAGCGTCGCCAGGTCCACTTCTCCCGGATGGGGCATTTTCAAGCCTTTTGAATAAAAAAGATAACAGGCTCCAGCCTATCCCTCTTCACACCCCCGTATTCACCTCTCACTTTCTTTTCTCGCGCTAGAGGGCGCGCTGTGGCCAGGAGGTCGCCCGGGCTAAAACCGGCTCCTCCCGCTCGGGGCTGCAGCTCGCTGTTGGCCCAATCCACCGCCTGCTGCTCAGGGCAACTGTGCAGAACCGGTCGGGGCGGGCGCGCCGGTCTCCCTGACAGCTGTGCTCTTGGCCCGAGATCCTGGAGCTGGCGGGCAACACGACCCGGGACAAGTCGCGCATCATCCTGCGCCACCCGCAATGAGGAGGAGGAGCTCAACAAGCTGTTAGGCAAAGTCACCATAGCTCAGGGCGGTGTGCTGCCCAACATCCAGGCCGTGCTGCTGCCCAAGAAAACCGAGAGCCACCGCGAGGCTAAGGGAAAGTGAAGGCCCCTGCAGGCTCCCACTTGTAAAAGAAACAAATTATTATTATTATTAATTATTATTATTATTATTATTTTAAAAACAGGTATTGCACATCAGTACCTCAGGAAGTCTCTCCATGGCTTTCATTAGTTCCCTTGATATTCTCCTCTTTGTCCATTTTTAGCAATATTATGCATCATTCATTTCCTCAAAGCGTAGTTTACAGTGGGATTACATCTTGTAGTCTCGTGCAAGCCATGTTTGTGTAGTGTGCAGGAAAACACTCGGAGTGCAACTGTGTTCATGTGGCTCTTTTACTTGTAAATGAATTTGTCAATTGTTTATTTCTTCCCCAAATTTAAGGAATGGGTTTTAGTACTTTGAATGCGACTGCATTTTGCCTTTACAGTTTTGTTTTTAATGAATATTTTAATTGGGGCATTATAATTTGGTGAGATTCCTTGTCACATATTCCTGTAGGCACATACATAATTTGACCAACTTAATTCCCTAGTACCCTACCCTTCCCTCCTCTCCTTCCTCCCCCCAGCCCACTTCTTCTCTACTGGAAGAAGACAGGTTGTGCCAAATAGTTAAGGGTTTCACTCTGTGAGCTGTTAATTCCCTAAGAAATCACTCATGGGTGGTGAGTAGGATTAGAAGAGTCAGAAGAGGCTCAAGTCAGAAGAGGCTCCTGCCAGGGCCTCTGCCAGCCACACCTCTGCCAAAACCAGACTGCTGAGTCAGTATCTCTAAATCCAGCAAACAAAACAAAACATCAGCAACAACAAAACACCTGTGTGCCCATGCCACCAACAGAGGTGCCCTGGCTAGCGCCTGTAAAACCACCTGGGAAACAACACACTCATCCACACAAAGGTCCAGAACCAATCTCTTGCAAACAGCTTCAGTTAAGACAGGCTCCAGCATATTTATACTCTGATGGTGGCTTGTAACTGGTCTCACAGCTGCGTGCTGTTTAACCAATCAGAGAACCTGAAAGGTGTCATCTCATTTACATACACAGCCCTATCCAATCACATGCAGATGCAAAAGACGCCATTTGAGCTCCGTGCCTATAAATACCCCGCTCCCAGTGGTGGGTTGCTCTCTTCCTATTTGCTTTCCTAAGTGTGATCATGCCCATTCTGGCTCCCAGCAACACCACCACCTCTTCTGAAAAAGGTTTCGAGAAGGGTGCTTCTTCAACTGCGGAGAAGCAAGGTGGTGGAGAAAGTGTGAGAGATGCCGCCAAGAGTACTGATAACAATTCCGAGGTGCCGGAGCAGATCCATTCGGATGTTGGGGTGCTCTCTGAGGCGCGGGGCACCATGAGCACAATAATCAAAGGCATCTTCACCAAAGACGTCTTCCAGCGCATCACAGGCGAGACCTCGCGCCTGGCACACTACGACAAGCGCACAGCAAGTGCGTCCCAGGAGATCCACGCCGCCATGCGCCTGTTGCTGTCTCACGAACTGGCTAAGCACACAGGGTCCGAGGTCACCAAGGCCACAGTTAAGTACGCTAGTACCAAGCGAGCTTGACCAACCGCCAGACGACAAGCCAAAGGCTCTTTTCAGAGCCACCCACAATTTCAAAAGGGCTGTATGCTGTTAAAGTGATATCGGGCCCAAGTATAGTAAGTATGCTTCCTGGGTGGGACAACCTCACTTTACATCTAATGGGATTGAAAACCAGGGGAGCACGCAACTGGGACTACACACATGACTACCTTTCCTTGCACACCTAGCAATACCTTTGTGTCATGGTTTCACTGAAACTAAATTTAAAGGGAATAAATGCAAAGAAGGAGGCCTCCGAATATAATCCCAGGTCCTCATGGGTGTTGCTATGGGTGAGCCCCTATGTGGAACAGCTCGCTTTTCTAGGTAGTGCCAGTATGCCAGTTGATATAATAGCGGCAAGAACAGGCATGGTTGGCAGTTGTGGGTGGTGGGGGAAGGTCTATAAATCAGGCCAGCTCCCCTTGGCCTGCTGGGACTTGAGGCCCAGTCAGGCGTCTCCTGGTCTAATGATGTCCTCTGAAAGTTTCACTGAATCCCTAAGCAGCTGTGTTGAGAAGAGTTTGACACTGGAATGTGAGGATCTTGTCATTTCAAGTAATTTGTATCTCAACAATTTGGCTTAGCAGGGTCAACTGGTAAACAGGAGGAACTTTGTCCTGTTTTGGCATTATTTAGAATTTGTGGGGGTGTCACTATTTGTTTTATCATAAGTTTATCAGAAATGGTGTTTGTGTCCTGTAATCCTGGATTCCAATGCTGAGATGTTCCCAACTTGACCATGGGGTTCACGAGAAATTAGGATGCCCAGTATTCAAGTCAGGACTTTGAATGCAAGATCCACTCTGTAGTGAGGATCTAGACTCTCCTCTGGGGGCAGAGAAACATTAAGGGAAAAAAATCAGCAGACACTGAAATGGACTACCTTGAAAAGAAAGGGTCAATTCATTACTACTTCCCAGAACACTGGTGTAGGTGGAATCTTCAGTTTGGTTAATTTTTTTTATTGCCTCTTTTGAAATTTAGACACCGTGTCTTTAAAAATAATTTTGGAAATTACAGTTCTCTTGAGATGTATGGAGTTTCTGAGGAGGAGCTGTGGTCATATTTCAAAGAATATTTCAGTAAATCACTTATATTCAATGTAATAATTGCAGGTGCTTAAGAATGCTGTTAATCCATTATTCTCAATTCATTCAAATATCTAAGAAGGTATTTTAATAAGTACAACAAAGTAGGGCTTTTTGTTGAGTGCTGCTGTTCATTTATATATTCAGAAAGCTACAATAAAGAGTTAAAGAAATGAATATTCTACTGTAATTGGAGTATGTGAAAAAGGGGATCAAAGACAAATGAAACTGGGAGCAAGCAAGGACACAGCTTCATGTTAAGACCCAGAGGGGAAGCAAGTTTACCTGATTATTCTCTAAGGTGGACGAATGAAGAGCAGAGGGATTAAGGGAGCGACTGTGGTCTAATGTGGTCTGTTAGTCAAAAGACCCAACAAGGAAAGTGTCTCGTTGCTGAGTTAGGACTGCAAGCATCTGACCTGGGAGCAAGAGCAAAGAGCAACAATACCCAGAATTCAGAACACAAACTGTGTAGCAGGGTTGAGAGGTTTTCAATTTTTTTTCTACAACACAAATTCAGCAGCACATTTTTCCATATGAATCACACTCAGAAATACATATGCATAAGGCCAGAACGAATGTTTTCAGAAACAAAGCGCCACTGTGGAAAGATTCTGAGATTACTATTCTAAATTATTTTCTTTTCTATTGTTTTCTCGTATATCCTGCTTCACAAGAGGTTAACGACTTGCTGTTTGGAACAAGACTGGGAAGACTGGGAAGGTCCACCAAGCAGTGGGCTCGGCACTCTGGTGTCCTCAGTGAGGACCTGCACTGGCTGAGTCTTGCCATGGGCTCAGAGCCTGGGAGGTCCACCAAGCCCAGCCTGGAGGGTCTTTCTGGGGATGTTCAAACTGGAGATTGAAGGGCCTCCTCCCATTTTTTACTTGCTTTATGATGAGTTTCATTTGTAAGCAAATCTATCTTGCTAAATTGAAGCAACGATTTTAAAGTTGGTACAACAAAACCACCCCCCACCCCCAGCACCTGGTCCATTAGACGATTTAGCTCTACCCCTCCTCCCTGGGCCGCTTTGTGCTTAATCAGGCTGTGCTACAGGACAATAGGGAACACAGAAGAATCAGTGAAATCAGGCTAACACATGGGGTGTCCCTCTTTCTTCTATTACTACAAAGCAATTAAGTGTCAAATGAAGAGCCAAACAAGGGGTATGACAGGTCCTTTGAGAAGACTTGTGGGTCATCAGAACACCTTGCTCCCATGGGGTGATTCATCCAAACACTCTGTTAGTTTTTGTCACTCTGAACAAAATACCTGAAAAGAACAACATCCAGGAGGAGAAGTTTATTTTGGCTCACAGTCTCAGAGCTTTCAGTCCATGATTGCCAGTTCCATGGCTCTAGTGAGACAGAACATCACGGTGAAAAGGTGTGGCACAGAAAAGCTGCATGGGACAAGGCATGACCCAGCAATCTAGTTCCTCCAACCATACCTCACCTGCCTCCAGTTTCTACCACCTAACATTCAAATTATTGTAGTCCATTAAAATTATTAATTAATCTCTGATGAGATTAGAGTCACCATGATCAAATCACTTACCCCAACCCCACCCTTGGACGTTCCTGCATTGGGGACCAACCTTCGACACGTGAGCTTTAGGGGAGACATTCCAAATCTAAATCATGCCACCTTCCCTCTGCCACTGAGGATCCAGATGAGGGCGGTGGGGTGGACAGGCCTGCACTCGGGTCTGTCTGCTGACCCAGGATGCTTCTGAAGTCCTGAAACTTACCAAAACTGGATCATACGTAACTAGATTTGACCTCAAGGTCTTTCTACATGGCAGGAATTAAATTAGCCCCTATAGTCTTTCCACCTTGAATTATGCTTTCTCAGACAGTCCAGCCAAACTTGGCAGTGTTAATCAGCCAGCGACCCATGACCACCGTAGTACACTAAAATCCCAAGATGTTCGGAGTAAACATTAAGCTGGCTGCCTTCCACTGTACCATGACAATGTTACTACATTGTGAAAGACTTTGTCCCTTAAAAATATCATAGGAAAGCTAAAGATTCCCCAAGTGAGTCTCCTCTCCTGGTCACCACAAACACAAGTATACATTACACGTGACAATAAGTTCCTAAGGCCTTTCTTCCGAGTCCTCTTGATGCCAGCCATTCAAGTTATACTTGGACTATGGTTTGGTATCTGAGTACTTTTTGGGTAATCCAAGATCTCAAATCATCTAAAGGGCCTAAGTTGGCCCTAAAGCCAAACATGAGTGATGGTAGGTGTCCTCCTATGAGACAGAAGCAGAGAAGATGCACAAAGGAAAAGGTGGTTTTTAGGTGAAGGCAAAATTGGAGTGATACTAAGTTTTCCTAACAGCAATCAGAACTAGGACAGGGCACAGGACAAATTCTCCCCCTGAGTATTTAGAAGGATTCCATCCTGCTCAAACCTTGAATTTGGACTTTTGATATCTGACATATCTGACATATGACACAAATGGCAAAGGACTTTTATATAGAACATCCAAAACTCAACATTAAAAAAAATGCAATTACAAAGCAGACAAACACCATGAATTTTTCATAGAAAATGAAAACACTGAGCATTTCACTGAAAAGGATGTGCTAATAAGCCCATGGAAGTGTGCTCAACATTACATGTCTCTATGGAATTGCAAATTAAAACTACAGTGAGACCTCACTTCACACTCATTTGAAAGGCTAAAATCCAAAACATGGACACCACCAAATGCTGGTGAGGATGTGAGAAGAGGAGCTGATTCTTTGCTGGTGGGAATGCAAAACGGTGAAACCACTTCGGAAGGCAGTCTGACAGGTTCTTGTCAAGCTGAATACCTTTACCCGGTGATCCAGCAGTTGTGTTCCTGAAGTTTATCCAAAAGAGCGGAAAACATATATCCACACAAGACCACATATGAATGCTTACAGCAGCTTTATTCAGAATTGCCAAAAATTGGTAACAACCAAGATGATGTTCAATAGGCGAATGAATAAATAAACTGCTTTGTGCATACAAATGAAGTACCATGCACTG
This sequence comes from Glaucomys volans, assembly GCA_020662805.1. Taxonomy (NCBI): domain Eukaryota; kingdom Metazoa; phylum Chordata; class Mammalia; order Rodentia; family Sciuridae; genus Glaucomys; species Glaucomys volans. The sequence continues at coordinate 92,318 of JAJEJO010002959.1, read as the reverse complement.
ATTTTAAAAATGAGATGCCAAGACAAAGAAGACATGGATCAACCTTACATACGTGTTGCCCATTAAAATGAGTCATTCTGAAGACTGCATATTGTAGGAGCCCAACTACATGACATCCTGGAAATGGCAAAACTACAGCAACGGTAAAATGATCCGTGGCTGCCAAGTGTTTGGGGATGTTTTAGCAGGGTGGTAGTGGAGGAATAAATAGGGGAACTTCTATAGGATGCTGTGAGCTAGCATCGCCCTCAAATCAAAGCTAGCAAGGGTGACACAAGAAACCTTGAAGCTAATCTCAATTGCTAGAGTAGATGCAGAGTCCTAAACAGAATAACAGAGAATTCGATTGAGCATTTTTTAAGGAAAAATACATTGTGAAAACACACAGTTTATCCTTGGAATACCAGCACACTTGATGCTTTAAAAGGCATCTGCCCACTCATTAAACAAGGATTACTGAGTATAAATGTGTGACAGATACTGCTCTTGACACTCAAAAATGTGTGGCATGCTAGGCTCTGTTTCAAGAGTTCGTTGGATAAAGAAGTGAACAATAAATGAGCCACACCACTTTAAAAACTGAAGGGTCTAATATTAATAAAGCTCTTGTGAGAACCTATATGCCTACCAAGTTCCCGATAGCTACTGCAATAAGAGCCTGGTTCTGACTGCAGGGAGAGGAGGGAGGGATCATTTCCCCAGGAGATGGATGTCTGAACCAGGTCTGGTGGAGGGTGCCATTAAGTATTATGCAGAAGAAAGGGCAAGGTCTGCTCCAAGAGTCATCAGGGTTGAGGTGTGGCCGGGGATGGCTCTTCTGGGCAATAAAGACTAATCTAATATCTTGAGGAGCCAGGCATGCAGTGGGGAGATATAGTGTGGTAGCATCTGGAGGTCAGTTGACACAAACCTTTGCATGGCAGGCTAAGGGGACTGGAGCTTCTAATCCAAAGGGCATAGCTCCAGACATAGGAGTGAAATAGATGTGAGAGTTCAAGAAACTGGTGGCACCAGTGTGGGTGGATTCTGGTGGGCAGAGAGTGAAGGATGAGCATTCATGCCTGTGTGGTTTGCTTGGACCAAAAACTTGTCACTCCCGTGAGCACAGGACTCTCCCCTGAACCCTCACATGCTGCCTCCAGGAAGCAAGTGTGCTGCAGGGGCTGGTGCAGCGGGTGCAGATCTACTCCTGAGGCCAGTCGCTCGGGTTTCAGGAATTTTGCAAGCTGGTTGTCAAACATCACCATAATTAAACATTAAAGTGCATGACGTTTTAGTTAAATACATTAAATTTAGAACGGTGAACATTCTCTTCTCACTGCTTGCCAGCCTTTCCCGCTCTATACTCCTGAGGCATTTATGCCAGTGGTAGCTGAGTGTGAAATACTGGGAATTAGCCTGGTGGACGTTTTATACATCAGACATCAATAACTATAAGCCAGGACTTTATTTATCACTCTATGGATTGTCTTGGCTTAATATCTTGGGATAAAATATTACCAGTGGGATTAAGTTAACAGTGTGACACCCGTGTGGCTACTGCAGTGTGAATAGACCAGGACAGCAAGGGAATGTTATTTCAGCGTCCAGACCTGCACCTGATTCAGCCGAGTTGCTCCCGCCACTGACAGCTGAGCCGGGCTCTGACACACTTTCACTTTAGTGAACTTTTTAAAGAGAAAATAGAACCAATGTGTCTATCAGGACTATACTCAGTCCACGTGGGCCTGAGTTTTCTGATGAAATAAATGATAGTAATTAAGGGATTTCCTGCAGTAAGATTTCATGATGCGTATTAACAACAAAATTATTAAAATGGATAGTAAATTTTATAAGAGATATCAAATTGAAAGTTCTGGGGGATCAAAATCTCATGGTCTTGTCAGGGGATTTACTGGTTGTGTCTCTAGAGTTTCTCCTTTATTTGAAAAACTGTTTCACCTATATTTAATCTATAAAGTCCAGTTGGAGGTTTTCTTCAAAAAAAAAAAAAAATGTGCCACTACATGAAAAATAGATTTTCTTACTTGGAAGTGAATTCACATGTTTGCATTAAGCAAAGAGAGAAAGGATCACTCAGAGCAGATTTTGCAACTCTGACAATAAGTAGGATTCCCTCTAATCCACTTGGTGAACTTGAATGTTTACTATATCTGTAAATGATAATTTCAAAAAATTCACCAAATCTTATCAAATTATCTGTATGATTCACAACCAGCAGCACTAAATAAGGAAACATAGAGAACTCCAGCTCTTATTTTGAAAACTTAGTTGCTCTGAAAAATCTTTGGTTTCTGACTATTGTTGAGAAGCTCATTTGCAGCTGAAGCCCTAGATGTCTGCCTGTTGAGATTGTTCTCAAAACAAAAGGACATCCATAAAGGTGATTCACTAAGCAATTGATACTGATAAAGTGTTAAGTTCATAAGCAAAGTTAATAAAGTGCATTAAAATATAGCTATAGGTTCACTAAACTCAGAAATCTTTAGTTAACTAGAGATAGGATTTTATACCCTAAAAATGAGTGAAGGGATTAGTCTCTCCAAGAAAACCCACTACCCTTAGTTCAGTAATGAAGTAGTTTTACTGCCTTTAGAATCAGGCCTACCCCCTAAAAAAGTTCTTGTCACCACTGTGTATCTCGCTGTGGAATATTAGACAACGATAGTGAGCAGAGAGCTTGACCATGGTCAACTCTACGCACACTTCTGGATGACTTAACTGTACACCTGTGTGACAGGAAGCTTCTAAGACAGCAGCCCTGTTCTCGTGCCTCTGGTGTTTGCAACCTTGTGTAGGTCCTTTTGACATTGTTCCAGGGCTGGACTGCATGAGCAGTAGAATACCATATGGCAGAAGTGATGGTATGTCACTTTGGAGACTAGGTTATAATAGCTCATGCAGCTTCATTCAGTCACAAAGTAGGAAGCAGGGTTAACACGGCAAGTGAGGATTCACCAGCATTAGGCTCCCACTAGGGCGACACTGTATCAGAACTCTTCTTTTATAAGTTCGTAGTACTTTTAAAAAATATGATTCTAATCTCAAGGGTCTTTCAGAGGAATTCACTGAAAATCTCACCAAAAGTGGCATGCAGGATGCTTACGGCTGCAGAGAGGAGCTGGTATCAAAGTGGATCTACCTTAGCATCCGTTTTAGTAGCAGAGAAGCTGAACCAGCACATTCTCCTTCTTGGTTATGGTATCTGAAGAGCTGTTCTAGGGGAAAGGAGCAAAGTGCAGTTGTTCTAGCTTTGTGATAAGCGTTCTTAAAGAGGAGGGATAAATATAAAGAGCAGCAAGATACAGGAGAAATGTTTTAGGGGTTCTATTTCAATGATGTAAGAGCAAGACAACGCAGATTGCATTAGACAGAAGGGAATTAGGAGTGTTCATTTGCAGCTTTGAGCTCACCTGTTTGGAGGTCAAATACTCAACAAACTTGCCAATGAATGATGCAAGATCACCAAGGCTCCCAAATTCATCCAGGATCTGCTAGCCAGGAATACCCTCACAAGAAACCTAGTGTCAGGAACTGAACAGCTTACTCACTTCCCAATTTGCATATTGAAATCCTATTGGCCAGGGTGGTGAGATTAAAAGGAAGGGGTCTTTGGGAGGAGTCAGGTCAGGAGGAGAAGCCGGTACTGGTGCCCTTCTGGAGGAGACAGAAGGCTTGCCAGGGCTCTTCACCACAGGAGCACTTCACCCAGGACACAGTTGTCTGCCAGCCTGGAAGAAGCCTCACCAGGCACCAGGGTGCTGCAGCCTTCATCTTGGACTTCCAGCCTCTACCCTATGAATAATGAATTCTGTTTTTTAACTACACAGTCTAAATATACATGCCTAAATTGAGTACAACACTGAGTATATGCTGACATTGGTAAATCCAAAATGTGGAATTCGTGATATCAACTAAGAGTTTCAAAATCTTGTTAAATTAAAACATGCTAAAAGATCATTTTTGTTTGTTATTTATTTTTGTTTGTTATTTATGAAAGAAAACTGTTTGGTAAAACAGGAATGGTAGGATTTTTAATATATTAGCCTGAAGTTCAATATCATCTTTGAAGGTGAAACATCAGAGTCATTCCCATGAGAGTCGGGAATGGACAAGTGAGTGTGCACATACGTGCAATTTTTTTTTTTTAATCAAAAAGAGGTCGAGGGTGGTGGCACACCCCTGTAATCGCAGCATCTTGGGAAGCTGAGGCAGGAGGATCACAAGACCAAGGCCAGGCTCAGCAACTTAGTGAGACCCTATCTCTAAATAAAAAGGAATGGGTATGTGGCTCAGTGTTAAGAGCCTCTGGGTTTAATCCCCAGTACCAAAAAAACAAAACAAACAAACAAAAAGCTGAGAAAAGAAGATGCAGAGAAACTCAAAAAATATGGCGAGAAAATTGAACCACAGATACATTAGCTGCTGAAAATAAGTTACATGGGAACACCTGACGAAGGCAACGTGCTCAACATTGTTCCGAGTGGTTCATTTCCTTGGATAAATGCTAGAAGCAAATGATGAAAGAACATGACCAATAGCAGGCGGGGACCAACTTTGGTCCAGATGGTTCAATATTTTGTGCTATGGGAAGAAGTCTGCTTGCACAAGCCGACCTATCAAGAGAGAGAAACTGCACCATGACCTTGACAGGGGCTATTTACTCTCAAGATCTATTAACTCTGACAGTTAACAGGTTGGGCTAGTAAGAAGAAAAGGGATCTCCAGGGAATAAAGGCCTAGCCTGGATAAGCAGGAGCCACTGAGCAGGAGCTGAAGAAGAGGACAGGGCTGAGACCCAGGCTGGCTGGGAGCGGGCAGAGGGAGAGGGACGAGGCTCACGGGCAGCAGCTCATCCAGCTGTGTGGGGCCAGCTGGTCACAGGAGGAGTCTGCTGGAAGTGCCTACTACAAGACCACATGAGGACGGTGGTGCTGGGGAGCTGTGGGCCATTGGCTGCTGCTGGCTGTCTGCCCTGAAGAAGCCAAGCAGCATGTGGCCACAGGGGTTAGACCCCTACTCCAGAGAAGGCTCCCCTCTCCCTGGAGACCTCCCAGGAAGCAAACCCTGTACCCCCGACAGTGCCCTCTATATAAAGCTTCTGAGCTGGATGGCTCCAATAAAATTTCAGAGCTCCCACATTCATGTTCACAGAGCAGACAAAAAGGGTAAATTTGAAGTTGAGAGACTATAAAATGGACCATTGAAGGTATGGCTAGCGGTTCCAAGGAAAAACCCAGGGAGGCCCTGACATTCCTAAAATGATCTGGGCCCACCTGTAATTCAAGCGGGGGCTCCTGAGGATGATCTGAGGGGGTGAGGGGAGCAGCTCTGGCCTCTTGCAGGACTTCCCTCCTACTGTCTTATGTCTTAGGGTCATCAAAACCCTTTACTTCCAAGGCCATGCTACACTGCAGAGAGGGAAGCAATGGCCTAACACAGATTCAACAAAAACTACCCCTCTGCACGGTCACCAGCTGGGGCCTCTCAGGCGGGTGCCTAATTCAGTTTGCTGCCATCAGGATGAGAACTAGAGTCGCTTCCTCCAATGATATTTACCAACCTAATTTAAAAGAGTCTGTAACTCAATTCTTTTTTATTGACATAAAATTTAAAGCTTTTCTAGGAGAATGTTCTGTCCTGATGGCCACCAGATAATGGGAGGACCTGCCATGACAGGTAAACTAGAAAAGAACTCTGTCCATTGACTCAGGGAAATAAGGACTTTTTCACTCTTGCCCCACATACTAGGTGTTTAAAAACAATCCTCAATTAGTTTTAGATTCTAATGTATGCTGTTTCTGTTTTCCAGAAAGATTCAAGCTACGTGGTGTACAGAGAAGTGGTCTCGGTTTTGTGTTACTCTGGAGGAAGAGATTTTGCCTGACCACTAGCAAGGTTCCTGTAAGTAGACAATATAAATAAGCTCACAATCTGAAATTAAACACTATGCCTGGGACAATCCAGTATGTGCAAGAGTCAGGAGAACACAAAGGACGGGACACCCTTCCCCAGAGCTTCAGATGATAGAAGAAAATGTAGAAATTAAGGGTAGAACCCTGAGAAAACACCAATAAACTACGTATGAAAACCAGGCAGAGATGGGGGAAAGGGAGGGGGTAAATAAATGCCCCAAAATGGAGTCCTTGAAAACAAAACTCAGTAAAAGTGAGTTAAGTTGCCCATTAAGATGCTGCCAGATTCTTTGATCGTATGGAATGGCTTAAACAAAATTTCATTTTTCCCAATTCAAAACTAGTATACTGGTTCAACGAAGAGGGAGGGATCCGAGGTTTTTCTATTTTTCTTTCCACACGTGTCAAAATAGATTATTGTTCACAGATATTTGCTGCTTTTCTTAGAGCAGGGTTGTACCGTGGCCCCATTAGTGCCTGTTTGGATCATGTGACTACTTACTTTGATGAATGCGATTAGAGCAGAAGTAAAGTGCACTTTCTAGACATAAATGTTTCCACGTACTGTCTTTTCTCTGCCTCTGCGTCAGACTGGCTTCGGATGCAGGCTGCCTGTCTGCCTGGTCTCAGTGAGGACAGGGGACACAGCATGGCACACACCTGCCATTGGCTGTGCTTGACACGGAGCAGGCGATAAATCCTCGCTGCATGCCACTAGCTGAGGTTTCGCTGGTTGCCATAGGATAACTTCACCTTTCTTAACCAATGCAGAAATCAGTAGAGGGACAGCACAGGATGTTACCAGGTCTGTTTACAGGTGACATGTTGGATTCTCCACAGCTGCTCAGTAGTAATTCCACCAAAATCACTAATGTAAGTTCTCTTAGCTGCCCAACCCTGCAGCCTGCCCAGGTCCTGCCTACCCGCAAAAGAGAACAGTTGAGTTTTATCTGATTTGGATTTATTAAGGGCTACCCACTAGGATAGAGGGTGTGTGACTGAGGACAGACGAGCGTCATTTGATCCTTGTGTCTTGTTTCTCTTGTCAGTGGTGGGATGAGAAACCTAGTCTGCAAGGACTCTTCAGAGAGAGCTATTGAGAAGGAGGATCGACCCAGAAGGTGGACAGGGAGCTCAATGGATAGTCCTCTGGGGCACCAGTCCTGTGTGTGGGCCACAGGAGTCCAGGATGATTTCCACCCAGGACAGGGAGGCTGTGGTCCTCCAGTGGGGACCAGCTCCTTGCTGGCTACATTTTGTCTGTAGTTTCTTGGTGTGACAGGCTATGTGGAGCAGACACTGTCCTGTTTGTGATTTTCTGTAATAACATGCCATATTGAAATGAAGGAGATAAGGTCAAAGTCCTAGATGACAGATTTGACGCCATGATTAAGTGGGAGTTGAGTTGGTTTTTCTTGGGGAGGGAAAAGTAAAATTGTTCTGTGTAAAAAGGATGGAAACTTGGGACCTTCACAGTTTACATTACTGTGCAAAAATATTCCTTGGACCTTGCTGGAAAAGGATACATTTCTCTATCTTGGCTACGAGTGTTTGCCCAGTGACATTTGAGTGGAAATATCACTGGAGGGAAAATTTAAGAGTCTGCACCAGTTCACCATCATCTCTTCTACCTTGAGACTGTTGATACTCAGATAAAGCCCAATCAAACTGGGTCCTGGAGCAGGAGTAACCTGGTGTGGAGCTGTAGACAAACACAGTGGGCAGGAAGCCTATCAGGAAGCTTTGGTCGCTTGTTATACCAGTGTGACTTGACTGATCCTGATGGTCGTTCTCACTTCACTGGCTTCCCTCCTCATTCTTGTGTCCTTGGGATCATCAGATAACCTCTGCACCTGCAGATCTGACACAATCAAGACAGGAAAAGAGGAAAGGGTAGGGGGCGGGGGAGTGAGGGACAGGGCAACTTCTTTTTATGCTTTGAACACCAGAAATATGTAAGTGCCATTTGCTTCAAGGAAGCCACACAAAGGAGGGTTTGACTTTGTGGGCCTCACAATAGGTACCAGTTGGAGAAATGTGGAAATGTAGATGGGCTCAGCCGGTCAATAGTGCCCGCCTGGTGCACGCCATAGACCAGCCTTCCTGCCTCTGCTCCCTGGGGCCTGCGGTTTACGCCTGCTGCAGCGCTCATCGTCTTTGTGGCCAGGGTTATTTCAGGATTTCTTAGATGCAGTTGCACTTAAGCTTCCAGTCCTGTTATAGAGCCAATTAGGTTGCAACGTGGCATCAAATCGCCTGCATGTCTCTGAATTAACGAAGCAAAGATGTATTTCTGATTGGTGTTACAGATAGTCAGAGGGGCCATGGGTCCACGGAGGTCTCCTCCAAGTGGCGACTCAGACCCAATCGACTTCATTCCCTGAAATCCCTCATATAGCACAGACCAACTGCTAAATGTCCTGGGAAACACAGCAGTCCAGGGTGCTCAGGAGGAGAAGTCGTTTGAACACATAACCTTGACTTTTTCACAATAGGTCAAAAACTTAGAACAGCTTTTTGGCAATTTCTTTAACAATTCTGTTGCAGTATTTTGCTACCTGTCAGGTGGATAAGAACACTGGTCTCAGGGTTGTTGGGAGGACACAGTGAGTTCACGCGTGTAAGTAACTGCACAGAGGCTGCTCCATATCCAGCTCTCCGTGTGTGTTTGCTGTTACAGGTTATGTTCTGTTTATATGCAGTAACTACCCTCGTACATCCTCCTTCTCACCTGCAGTGTAGTTACAGGTAAAAACCTGGCGTGTTGAATTACTGGGTCACAGGTTTTTTAAGTACAAATACTCATAAACGTTGCTGAATTGTTCTTTTTATAGAGACCATAACAATTTGCACACTCGGTGTCTTAGTCACCTGGGGCTGCTGAGACAAATTACCAAGGCATGGGTGACATCCACAGCAGACGTTCATTTTCTCTCAGACCTAGAGGCTGGACACTCCAAGGTCAAGGTCTGGCAGGGTTCAGTTTCTGGTGAGTGCTCTCTTCCTGGCTGGCAAGAGACTGCATTCTAGTTGTTTCCTCAGGTGGAGAAAGGAAGGAGGAGAGAATAAGGTTGGAGGAGGAGGAAGGGTGGGCAGAGAGAAAGGAAGGGAGGGAGGGAGAGAGCAGGGAGAAAGTTTGGTCTCATTCTCTTATGAGGACACTAGTCCTATCTTGGAGCCCCCTCTCATGTCCTCATCTAAACCTAATTATGTCCCACAGGCCCTCCCTCCAAATACCATCCCCTTGGAAATAAGAACTGCGCCATCTGAAAATTGAAGGGCACCGACATTTCAGTGTATAGCACCATGGATACCACACCTGAACACGTATTTTTCTAATTTCCAACCAACTGCATTTTGTCACACTTTTGATCACTACAATCTCAGAGGTGAAAATTGTCTTAGTTTTAACTTCCCTTTGTTTTATTTTAAAATGAGTTGTGTGTGTATGTTTAAACTTCACTTGTACTTTCCTTTCTGGCAAGTCTCTTGTTTCCTTTAACTGTTATACTTCCCAAAAAGATTCTTCAGTGACTTCAGGAGAGAGAGAGTCAGTCCCACCCTAATTCCTCCCCTCCCTATAGATCCACCCTAATCCCTTCCCATGCCCCATAAATGCTGGTGACAAAGAACTAATGTATGATTTCCTGGGACACCGCTTTTAGGTGTAAGGGGCGGGGGTCGTCGCTAGCTAGCTAAAATAAAGGCTTCTTTTGGCTTTACGTGATTGGCTTGGATGATTTTATTTTCTTTGGGTACAACATTTGGAGGCCCCAGAGAGATTTAATTTCTCCAAGCCCTCACACCTAAATTGGCCTCCTGTGATGGTTGCCTGGGAGCCCCCATCCTGAGTAGAGGGGAGCTCCTGAGAGACGTGCCTCAGCCTCACTCTTGGGGGGACCCCAGCCCATCTTCAGGACACTCTTCTGGACAAAGCCACCTGGTATCCCGTTTCGGTGAGTCGACTCTCTGTATCTGGGGGACGTGGTCAGACTGGACACAGTCGCTCACACCAGTCCCAGGTCAGGGCGAGACGTCGTTCCTGCCCCCTGGTAGGCCTCCTCGTGAGGCCTAGTCTGGTGAACCTCCTCATGGGTTCAATCTGGTGGGCCCCCCCGTGGGGTTCAGTATGGTGGGCCCCCTTATGGTGGGCCCCCTCGTGGGCCCAGTCTGGTAGGCCACATGGGGCCTAATCTGGTCAGCCATTGTCTGTCTGTCTGTATTTGTCTTGTTAGTCTGGTCTAGGCCGCGTGGGGTCCGACTGGCTTGGCCACCACGAGGCTGGCTTCCAGCATAGCCGCTCCCTGGGGCCTGGTCTGCCCGGCTGCCGCATGTGGCTTGGGCCTAGTCCAGTAGGCCTCTTGTGTGGAGTCCAGTAGGACCTCCATGTGGGCCCAGTCTGGTAGGCCTCATGGGGACTAATCTGGTCAGTCGATGTCTGTCTGTATTTGTCTTGTCATCTGGTTCATGGCCATTTGTGTTTTCTGTGTTTTGGCTTTGCTTTCTCTGTAGCATCTCTCTCCAGAACAGTCTACTATGGGACAGAATCAGTCAACCACATGCTCCACTGTTCTAACTTGCTTTTTTGATAATTCTCAGGACTTCCAAGAACGTGCCATTGATTATGGAACTTTTGTTAATGGATGTAACTTAAGAAAGTTTTGTAAATCAGAATGGTCCATTTTCAAGGTTGATTGGTGCCCTCAGGGCATTAGGCGGCCAAATCATCCCGACCAGGTGCCTTAACATGCTAACAGATAAGCCAAAATGGCTTAAGCATTGCCTTTCAGATTCTGCATCCTCTAATTTGGGAACTAGGAGAGGCTGCACTGGTTTGATGGCAAAGTCCAGACCAGAGTTAAATGCAGCTTGTGCTGCTACCAATCCCTCAAGACTCAGGTAACTCTGCCAAAAGCCATTTCCAAATCCAGGGGCCGAAGGAGAAACCAGGTCCAACCCCGCCCCAGTGTTACAGCACCCCCACAGTGAATTATTTTACAATATGTAAATGACATGTGCCTCCACCCAGGAGGAATAACAAAAGCCCGGTACAGAGCTCTTAAGCATTCAAACCCTGTCCTGATAAAAATGGTTAAAGTGCCTGAGATATCAGGTTTCTGCTGGAATCAAATCTCAAGTAGAACTTATATTGAAATGATAATAGAGGAAGCAAAAAGCCCAGTAGGAGACCAATTTCCAACCCAAGGGGGGAAAAAAAGAGTGTTTTATTTGAGAATAACTAATGGCCGGCTGAGTACTTGTTGAGCTCATAACTTTTGGTCAGTCCTATTTTTTTTATTCAACTTAGATTTTTGAACATCTTGTTACATTGCAATGGAG
>JAJEJO010002959.1:42389-79179 GCA_020662805.1 Glaucomys volans | reverse complement strand
CCCCAGAATGCAGAGGCTGCTGGGATGAAGGAGCTGCCACCACCCAAGCACAGGAACAAAGCTAAGAGGCTACTCTCAAATTCCCCATGAATGACCCCTGTGAGAACTTAACTGACCCTTAAGAGACAGGAACAGGTCAGTTTGACCAAGTTGATCTTAAACACCTAGAAAAACAGTTAAAACCAAACCATAGACATTCTTGGGCATTTAAAAGAAACAATAGTTTAACGTAACTTAAGATGTACTTGTGTTAGCCCTAGAATAGGACTGGAGGCTACAAAAGAGAGATTCTTAGGCAAATATACCTGATAACTCAAGTTCCCAAATAAAGGCCTCAACCTCTCCAGCCTTTGATAGGCCTTGTTATGGGAACAACTTCTCAGTTCTTCCACCTGGTGAGAGATTGACTTTTACCATGTCATGATTTTCTGTATTAATCTCATTTTGGTGCTTCTGTTATTTTGTTTCTCTCTCATAGAAGCACCCACCCCAGATGACTTTACAACCTGCTCTTCCCAAGCAGACTTCTGCTCCTCATTGACCAGATTTCTAAAAGGAACTTCAAACTGCTTCCCCAGGCTCGGCCCCCTTCCAGCTCGAAGCAGCCAGAGCGGTCAGTGCCCCCTCTCCTTACAGCAGTAAAAAGTTCCTAATTAAGGACAGGCAGTGTAAAATAAGAGATCTGGTCAAACTGAGGAATGGAACCCATCAGAGTCTGGGAAGTTGGAAACTGAAAAACCACTAGTTTCCTAAACAAGGATTTGTTAATGTGGATAAGACCAGTGGGGAATGTTATACTTCCCAGAAAGATTCTCCAGTGCCATCAGGAGAGAGAGAGTCAGTCCCACCCTCCCTCCCCTCCCTATAGCCCCACCCTAATCCCTTCCCGCACCCCATAAATGCTGGCAACAAAGAACTAATGCGCGATTTCCCGGGACACAGCTTTTAGGTGTAAGGGGATGGACGCTGGCCAGCTAAAATAAAGGCTTTTTTTGGCTTTCCGTGATCAACTTGGATGATTTTATTTTCTTTGGGTACAATATAACCAGTTTTCTATAGGATTCTTAGACTGTCTATCTTTGTATTTTAATCAGATTTTTCGCTGCTATGCTCCCCCCCCCACCCACACAGCCCCCCCCCCCTTGCCTTTCCCTCATCTCCTTCAGGGACTGGATGAAGTGACTGTTAGGCCCTCTCTCGCCATCCCACAGACCCCCAACTTCATTCCTTTATCCTCTCATCTCTGCCTTCCAGACTGGACGTCTTCTCTTGATCCATCCTCAAGTGTACTGACTCTGTCCTCTCCCTTCCATTCTGCTTCTGGTCCTGTCCACTGAGTCTATTTTGGTTATTATAGTTTTTGGTTTAAATTATTTCCATTTTTCTCCTTGACAGCTTCTGTTTCTTTGGGGAGAGTCTCTATTTTTCCACAGCTAAGAAGGTGATTTCATAAACAACATTTCAGGCTCACCTTTGCCACTCTCTCTGTGGAATGCAGGCACTTTCTGGTTCCCAGGGACTCTCTTTTCAGCCTCCAGTCAGAAATCAGAGCTTCAGTTACCTGTTCTGCCCTGCATTTCCCTAACTTCCCTAACACCCAAGCCAAGACAAGGGAGACTGGAGTAAAATAAGCAAATAAATAAATGAAGGCAAGCTCTCCATGGTTCAGTGGGACTCGAGATTCCCATCTCAGTCCCCAGTTCCGCCATGACCCACTTGTCACCATGGTCACATACAGGTTCCGGACAATCTTCCCAGGCCTTAGCCCTGCATTCCTTGAGAGAGAAATGATGAAATGTGCTCATTCCAACTTACTCAGAAATTTTTAAAATGATTTTTCCTAATTGGGAGTAACTCCAAGGGGTGTTCAGAAGGTGGCCTCATGTGCCATCTTAACACAGGAACAGAAAATTCCTAGAGCACTGACAAGATGAAGGAAAGGGACTGACCTTTTGGAAGACTAGGGTGAGTGGCGGGTTTGTGATGTAGATTCCTCTGTGCTGCCTCAGAGCTGATAAGAATCTAGAGTCACCTCAGGTGACGTTGCCCTCCCCTCCCTGGAGACTTTATCCTCTGTCTGCTTTTCCTCCTTGCCGTCCCTTCAAAATAATCCCTGTGCCAGTGGCCTGTTTTAGGGTGCATACTCTGACCCCCTTCCCTGTTTCATATAAACATTATTGTTGGCTTATCTACCTGAGAAATGTCGCAACGTTCTCTGAGATCACCTTGTGTCTGTTTGATTAAGTCGGAGTGAACTGTTACTCTTGTGATTTCTCTACCGACCTCTGACCTGCTCTGTGGTGTGGTTTTGACACCTGAGTATGTGACAGGGTGACGGTTTTCTGCCCGGCTGTTTTCTCTCTCCCGGCTGCAGCACTGGCGCCTGTGAGGGAGCCTGCCTGCTGTCTGCGGAAGGTTCTCTCCCTGATGGTAGAGCTCGCCTTGTGATCATAGCTCCTGGTGCTCCTAAAACTGCGCTTGGCACTTCATCCAGCTGGTTACTAAGTTGCAACAGGAGCCAGTTCAGTCTACAACCCCTCCATTTTCACCAGAAGAGCCACCCTGTCATGCTTAACCTCAAGGCCAGGGAGCTGTAGAGTTCGGCTTCCAGGTTGCCTGGGGTCCCTGGCAGAGAGCAGCTTCCCGCAGGAGAGCTCGGTGCTGATGGAAAGCCCATGGTTAAAGTCAGTTACTTGACTTTTTGTACTTGCAGTTATCATACTTGGATTTTTGCAAACTCTATGAAACATGTGACCCGTGGAGCCAGGGCTCTTCCCTGGACCTGGAGATAGACTCAGAAAAGCGAGGGCCCTGGAGCTCAAGTTTCATTAGCCTCCAGAGGAAAAGAAAAAGCATGTAGTTTCTATGACAGTTTTTCTCAGCTTTGTTAGGGGATGGACAAAAACTGCAGGTATTTGTTTCAGTCGGCTGTTTTACTGCTCTGCTCAGAAGGCCTGGCAAGAACAATTTTAGAAGAAAATTTATTTGGGGGCTCACAGGTTCAGAGGTCTCAGTTTGTAAGTGGCTGACTCTGTTGCTTTGGGCCCAGGGTGAGGCAGAACATCATGGTAGAAGTGAGGGGGTGGAAAGCTGCTCAGGATGTGGAACCAGGAAGCACAGAGGGAGTCTCCCCTGACCACAAGACAAGGTGTAAATCCCAAGGCCACGCCCCCATGACCCACCTCCTCCAGCCAGCTGTGGCCACCTGCCTGCAGTCACCACCCAGTTAATCAATATCAATATCAATCACCCAATCGCTTCACCTCTGAACTACCTTGCATTGTCTCACAGAGGGACAGCTCCCATCCAAACCTTAACAGTATTCCATATGTATGGCATGATGTATTGATATGCACTGCTAAGAGATCACCACAATCCAGCTAACACATCTGCCACCCACTTGCGTGTGCATGTGTGTGTGCCTGTGATGAGAACACACAAGGTTCTCAGCACACTCTCAGCAAATTTCTGGTATAAAATACATCATTGTTAACAGAGTCACCATACTGTACATTGGGTTTCCGAACTTATTCATTTTAGGGATGATAGTTTGTACCCTTCTATGACTATACATCAAATAACTTTATTCCGTGTACTAAAACTGACTTAAACCAAGTCCCAAACTCTAATTACAAATCCCAATTTAAAACAGGTTAAATAAAAGTAAAGGAAATTTAAATAAAATTCTTTGTTCAAATTCGTCTTCTCCAAACACACTATATCCTGTCCAGGTGGTGCAGCTGCATTCATGTTTCTGAGTCCACTTCCTCAGATCTGATTGAGGTTGCCTTTCTTAACCTTTTCTTTCTGGATAATGTTTTTGGCTTACTATACAAACATCACTTTAGAGGCTTCTTGGGAATGAGGCGACTCGATTCACTCTTCTGATGTCATCGATGAGTATTTTCAGTGGCTGCGGGGGTGCCGGGCAGGATGAGCTTTTCGAGGTGGGTAGAGCTGGCTGGCGCAGGTGAAGAGGGAGAGTGGCAGAGCAGAGGGCTGCGAGGCTGGCACAGCTCGAGTCCTACGAAGTCTCGCTGCACCTCAGGAAATGGAAGCTGGTCCATTCTGCCCCACGTGCTCTGGGAAGGTGTTGGGAGACTTAAACTACTAAGTAATGTGGTCCCGTTGACATTCAAACATCCTGTCTGCTAGGTAGAGATGGATGAAAGAGAGGGAGAGAGCGGGCAGGCAAACCGTTGTGGATCCCGATGATAAATTATTCCCACAGGAATGGAGGAAGTGAAAGACTGCGGCCTGGGGAAAGGGCTGTGGGTGGAGCCTGCTGTCAGAGCTACCCTGAGGAGTGAGGAAGTGGGAGCTCCACCGCCTCTGGGAAGCTCACCTGGGGGGCGGCGACCACCCTGCCAGGAGGGCAGCCTGGGCAGCAGCAGGCTGGGGGCGCGCAGAGCTCTGCTCAGGCCACATGAAGACTGAGGCACCTCATGGGCCTGGAGGAGAGACGGAGCCTGCCGAAGAGATAAAGTCCAGCTCAGAGACCAGGTCAGGACGGGTCAGAGGAAAACACGCACGGCAAGGGGGCTGCCTGGTCACCCTGGGTGCGACTTCGCAAGCTAAGTTTAGAGCAGAGTTTTCCCAAGGCTGTCTTCTCACAAGTGGGCTCATGAGAAAATGGGAGGCAAGGAATCCGCGTGCAAGTGTGCCCGGGTCCTCTGACAGGTTTGCTGCTAAAGGTCAGAGACCCACGAGTGTGGATTTCCACAAAAAACCCAATGGGCGTTGTGAGGAGTGGTAATCGGAAAAACATAAAAACCACGCTAGTCAACCTAAATGTGCTGCCTCTCCTCCGTGGAAAACCCATTTTGCCCTGCCGTCCCCAGTGTGGAACACCCATAGAAACTTAGTTATAGTATTTAATGTGTCAGTGAGCCAATCCCAGAGCACCCAAAGCCGAATGTTTTCTCTGATAGGCAGATGCTGATTCACGATGTTGGCTGGGGGCTTGGGAAGAATAGGGTTACCTGAGATCAGGTAGAGGTGCTTGAAGGGAGAGGAGGGGGCGCAGGGATGGGAAGGACAGTGGATTGAATCAGACATTATTACCCTATGTACATGAATAACTGTACGACCCATGGGATTTTACATCACATATAGCCAGAAAAATGAGAAAGTATACTCCATTGTGTACGATTAGCAAAGTGCATTCTAGCGGCTGGGTTGTGGCTCCGTGGTCGTGGTAGAGCACTCACCTAGTATGTGTGAGGCACTGGATTCGATGCTCAGCACCACATTATAAAAAATAAATAAAAATTAATGTCCATCAAAGACTAAAAAAAATTTTAAAGTGCATTCTACTCTCTTGTTTAACTAATTAAAACAAATTTTAAAAAATTTTAAAAATAGTTATTTAATTGAACTATACTCTTCTGATTACTGTAGACTGGATTAGTCTGGGAAGAAAGACATGGAATAATAAAAAAAGATATAATTACATAAAATAATAGATCATAATTCTATTGTATAGCATAACAATTATTATACAATATTAATTTAACATAATGTATAATGGTAATATAATTGTATTGTAGTATAATACTTATAAGATTAATATAATAATGTATGTAAGCTCTCAATTGTTATTTTAATCACTTTCATGCACTTGTGTCTATTTCATTGAGATATTTGCAGAATTGAAAACTTGGTACTTAATGGGTTAAACAGGAGATGGTGGAAAAGGGACTTGAAAGAGACAAGACAGGGATGGAGACCATGATGACTCTGAGACCCTGCCAGGCCGTGGTGCTGGAGCCCAGAGCTGGGCCAGGAGCCTCCCATGGAGCACTGGTTCTGACCAAGGAAGACATAAATGAACCTGAAGCATGAGGAAGAGTCAGTGAACTTGACCTGCTCATCAACTAAACAATAAAAGTAAAGTTAAACATTAACCCACTGAGCCAATAAAACTCTCCCAGTTGGTAATACAGGGCTGGAGGTTTTACTAATCATTTACTGGCAAGTGACCCGACAATTGCAAAAAACTGGGAGAAATTTATTTGAAAGGAAAGAGGATCCTGCACTCTGCCTCCCTCAGGTTAGCTTTAAGCTCTTGCTTTTTAATATTCTACTTTTGACAGGTGGGGATGGGTCTGTTCCCCTTGGAGAGCTGTGTAATTTGCTGTTTGGGGTAGCGATTGTGGTTACTGAGAAGGATAAGCTTTCCCTCCTGAGATAATCCTGGAAAGAGGAAGAATTCTTCCTTTTAAACCAGGGAATAAAAGTCTCTAAAAGTATAGGTGTTGGGGGTTGAGGCGGGGAGAACATTATCTGAAGCATTTGGATGCAAACCAGATATCTAAACTATACTTCTAAGGGTGATATCGGAACGAGATGATACGCAGTGTGAGATTCGTGTACCCACATATCGGGCATGTTCTGTGGGATACGTTCACTTAAATAAAAGCACTGATCACATCTGTGGTGAGGCAATTATGTGAAGTTTTACAGGGGAAGATTTTTTTTATCAGCCTAAAAGGTCAAATTGATGAAAACCTTCCCAATGAGTTTGTATGCGGAGAAAAACAAAAGTGAGATTCGCAGGACTCCAGGAAGCCATTCTTGGGTGAAGGGTTTGCGCACAGGGCTTTAATTTGGGTGCTGTGCATAAGAGCCACCAGCTGTTCCTCAGGGGGAGGACACATTCAGCACTGCCACCTGAGCTGCTTTCTGTGCAGCCCCTTAAGGGACAGTCACACCCCGCAGAGCACAGGGCCAGGGGCGGGGACACAGACTCTAACAATCCTGCAAGAAGACTGGTAAGATTGGCCCAGTTTCTCTGCTAGCTCTTCCCCATCTACCTGGTCTTAAGAAATAGCTAAGGCTGAGGATCTCCAACTTTACAGTTCTCCCCAGGCCTTCTGCCCCAAGCTGTGGACTCAGGGACACAAAGCCTACTTGGCCATTGTCCCTCCTCAGTCCAGCAGGCATCAAATTCCCTGTGTGCAAAACCAAACTCTTGCTTTTCATGGGGAAACCTGTCCCCTCTGCTGGTCTCCTATCTCACTGAGCACTCCACCACTGACTCCTTCACTGGAGCCTTCGTCTGATGTCTCGGATGTCCATCACCTTAGCAAGCCTTACTGGCTCGTCCCCAGTATAAGTCCAGGTGGTGGTCCTTTCACACAGCCAGCCCAGCCCAGGTGCCATCAGCTCTTGCTCAGGGAAGACACCACTTCCTCCCTGGGCTCCTTGTCCTCACCTTGACCACATACCACACCTCAGCCAAAGTGGTCCCCTGCCATCTTTGTTGGACCCTAAGTGGTGTGGTCCCGCTCACCCCAGGGTCTCATCTCCTTGCAGCCCCTTATGCATTCTGCATAGCCACCCTGGACCACTGTCTCCCTCAAACTCAGCCAGCTTGCTCTTATCCGTCTCTGCGTCCTCCTCCTCATGCCCATTTCAGCTCAAATGCAAGCATCCTGTGCAGACGAGGTCAAGTAGCTACACTGGTAATGCCAGTGTGTGAGTCACCCACGGGGGCCAGGCTGCTCTTGTTTTCTTCATAGCAAGTCCCAGTGTTGTGTATTTCCCTTCATGCTACACTGCCTCGGGGGTGACTTCACCAGGGCACATGTCTCAGCCATTGTCCCCGTGTCATACAACAGCTTTGTCCTACCTTTGCCCTCTCTTGCCAAATCCCAGTGTCCTCGTAAGCTCTAGAAAAGCAGTGATTGCTGGTTATTGCTGGATAACTAGCAAGTGCCTCTGTTACAGAAAATATGAGGGGTGGGCGGGGAAGCAAGTCCTCAGTCCTGCGGGAGAAAGAGCCACTAAGCAGAGCACTCCCTTCGTTTAGTCAACAGATGTTTCCTGAACCAACAGATGAACCAGTGGCAGCGAACCCTCGGGCATCAGCTCACTGGGAGAGCCCTGTGGCTCTAGGCAAAACTTTTACAGTGAAACTTGTCTTCAATGCTTGTGGCTGATAAACACACTATTCTTATTTTTATACCAGAACATTCCATACTTTATTCTACCTGTTTATTCTCAAAATTAACAGGATCCCTTTACTTTATCAATGAGCATTGCTTTGGATTGCAATTCAATTTTCAGTTTGCTTCTGAACTTGAATGCAGACTGCAGGGCTGTCTGGTTCAACATCTGCGCTTTGAAGGATGCAAATCAGGCACCTTGTTGGCCAGTTGCTCATTTAACAACTGCAGCTGGGACGGTCAGAGTCAGGAGGTTCCGTCCTCCTTATGTTAACAGATGTCGTGCTCCAGAGAGCAGGTGGAAGGTGCTCAGTTCACGGTAATAAAGCCCCACCCTTACTCTCCACATCTGTTTGGCCCCATAACTTCTCTGGTTGTTTCCAGGTGGTAAAATGTCTACTGGTCATTTCCAGTCTCCGAACAGTCATGTCTTAGAATGAACATGTCCAGCCTGGCCCTGGGCAGGGAGGTCTTTGTTCTGGCTTTCCATTCCCTTTCAGTCACCACCTCCTCTCACCCCTCCAGAGAGCGTGTCACTGACTCATGTTGCCAGGTACAGAGTCTTTTGAACTGAGTTTTGAACCTCTTTGAGGCTTCTGGCTGTGTACTAGACTCTCCATTAGAGCTCCTTCCCAGCATGAGCCGAAGGCTTCATTCTTCACGTGCACAGGGCTGCAAATCCCTCACTCCTGCGTTGCTGAAGTCAGTGCTCCCTGTATATCCCAAGGTCAGGGTCTCTGAGGTTAGTGTGTGCCTCTCATTTTCATTGCTCACTGTCTTTGGAGCTAGGTATTTAAAGTGATGATTATCCACTCTCTCTAGGTGTTTATAACATAGATTTTTTTTCCAAGTATTTTAATCCACTGAAACATTCCAGGTGAAATTTCAAATAAGGTGATCAGGTTTCCATGTCCATTGATGTGAGTATCAGCTTAAAGACACAGGAATGCAGAACTAGACAGAATCCTACAATTTATCAAGGCAACCCAGGCCAGATTACTCACTTCAGGGTGACTGACTTTTCCAAGGCCACACAATGATAGAGCCAAGGAGACAAATCCAGTTACTGACCCCAGTCCAGTTCTCTTCCCACCGAAGACATTTCCTCCTAATTCTTAGGAGGAAAGACTGGGGCTGTGTTGTGTAGGACACAGGACAGCTCCTGTCCTTATTTGCTTGTTTGCTCTTTTATCTCAGTGGGTAAATGCCAGACCCTGGGAGGAGAGAACCAAAATGTCTACTGGAGCTACTGCCATAGCCTCAGCAGGAGACGTTTCCGGTGATGGTGATTTAAACATGGCTCAAGAGCAAGCCCCCAGGAAAGGTAAAATCATGCTTGGGGAAGACTGGGCGAAACTGGGATCTCCGTCACTGCACCCTCCCTTTGGTTGGCATACAGCATTTTTTGCTACTGCTAGTTGCCAAGAATTCCACACAGCTAAAAAGCAGGTTTACTCCTATTTCACTTCTCACAAGAAATCTCAAAGGTAGTTAGGAAAGGTGTGAGGTATGATATTATTTAGAGTTCAACAAATTTAGAAAAGGAGCAGATTCTAAGTAGGAAACTTGGAAAGCAACTTTGGCTTCTCTGAGAACGTCTGGTGGATCTCTGCTTATGTTACACCCAGACCCGCTTCAGAAGGGTCTACCACATCATGGACAGTCCTTCCTCCATCCTCTCATCTCCAATGAGTGTTCTGCTATAAGATGCCACAGGATAAATACAGAATCCCTTATTTTACCCTAAACCATGAATGATTTATAACTGTTAAGCATTAGATCTTCTAAGGTTACAGAAAGCTCCTGAAATTATGCTTTTACAAAGGAAACCACTGACCAAGATGGAACACTTAAAAACTCAGGATGTTAGCCAGTTTGTCTGTGGAAAGTATGCACTATGCACATCTTTAAGACGAGAGGGTCACCAGTCTAGTCCACCAAAGATCTCAGGGGATGCTGATGCACATCCTGCAACTAACCACCATGGGATCCAGGAGGAATTCTCTTCCAGTGGCGTGACTTTCAGTGCTTACTTGGCTCTATCTAGTTTGGAGTATTTTGGACTGCACCACTGGCCAGATTCTTCAGATTCCTCTATCCCACCCCCTCTTTCTCTCCCCCAGTCAGTAGCATGAAGAACTCATATATAAAGTTGCACCATGCCACAGCTTGACATCCAGGGTCAGAACAATGGTCAAAGGCTGGGTTCCCTGAGTTTGCAGTACTCATTATGCCACTTCTGAGGTACATAATGTTAGGCGAGTTCACCTAAACTTTCCATATCTCAGTCCTCCATTTCAAAAATGGGGTGATAATAACACAAACTAACTTGAACTGCTTCCACAAGAAGCAGTTCATCAAATTCTTTAGACCACAGATCTGTAGACCAACACCTGCCAACAGGAAACATGGCGTAAACGCTGGCTGCTGCTGCTCGCAAGGTGTCCCCTCTGCAGCTGGATTTTGACAGTCCTTGGAGTGCTCAGTTATCCTTTGTCTAAAGGGAAATTTGTGTGTGAGCGTCCTGGTTTCTTCCGGTCTCTAGGACACCTGTCCACCCTCTGGAGACCACTCAGAGCCCCAGTTATGTCAGACAGTGCCTCTGTACCCCTTTCCAGTCTGGTGAGGCCACAGACAGCTCACTAAGAGTCGCTGTCCTTTCCTGGCAGCCTCCCCCACCTGATTAGGCAGGACCCAGCTGCTTTCGTCTCACCACAATGCTCGGTGCCTCTCCACATGTCTCTGGGGAGCACGCAGGAACAGCACTTCTGGTGGCTCCATCACTAGTGTCCAGCACCAGCTTTCCACTCAGAAAGGAAGGACCAAGGTGTTCCTGGGTCCTCAGGATCAGACCCCAGGGCATGGCTGGGGACTCCTCTTGGCACAGATGGTCCCAAAGGCTACTGGAGTCTTTGCTGGAAGTCTTTGTGCTTCCAAGACACCCAGACCCAAGTGCAGGAGTTTCAGGGTGTGAAGAAGCACCCCCTCACCACCACGTGCCACTCTGGTCATCTGGTCTCATTCTGGAGCTCCTTATCCTCCCAGACCACCAGAGACCCTGAGTGAAAAGGACTGGACCCCAGGTTCTGCTGGAGGTCAGTGTTTTTTCAATTTCATGATTCAGCTAAGGATACATGGGGCTGGGATGGAGACAGACCCCTCACTGACCTTCTGATCCCCTTTACCACAGAGGCCCAGGAGCTGCTGTGTCAGTCTGAGTTTAGTTAGAAAAACAGAAGCCTGTCTAGGTGTCTCAAGAAGAAAAAGGTCTAACACAGGGGATGTAGAGGATTCCACAGAATCTGGAGGCCTGGGGAAACAAGTCAGGTTGGTCAATTTCCGGAAAACCAGAAGCGCTAACGACCCCATCACTGCTCATGATCCCAGCTACGTGCATTGAAAAGTGGGCGATTTTCAGGGCACCCCAGAATCACAGGCATAGCCCGCCATCTGCCATTGCTGATGCTCAGCCGCTGCCCAGAGCTGCCTCTGGAGCACAATGGCTTGCCTTTGGGCTCACCCTTCCACATGCCCCTGGCAGCCCTCTTGGTAAAATCTGAGCAGAATCCTGTTTGCACAGCAGTCTGAGGACTGTGCCCAGGTCCTCTGTGCCCTCTGTGACAGCGGAGACTACCTAAGGGTGGGATGGCACCGAGACTCTAAAGCAATATCAGCGACATTTCCTTTCCTTCGGTCGAAAAACCAGGTGGAGGTAGATACGCCCCTACCCCTGAAGGCCGATCTGGAAGCATGGTGCCATGTGCAGAGGAAACCATGCTGCGGGGTTTCTGCTCAGGCTCCCAGCACGGGAGCTGTGCAGACCGCAGGGGTGAGGCCCCCCCCGGGGACTGAAGAAGCAAGTGGTGGGAGGAGCTGGCCTCACCTCCTGGCTTTTCTAGAGATCTGCAGGTAGCACAGGAGCCAGCGCCACGGAGCAGAGGAAAGTGGCAGTAGCTGCAGAAACTGGCCTGGACACCTGGAGAGCACGGGCCCAGGTCCTGCAGTGCTACCCTGTTAGAGTGGTCAGCTTCCCTTTAATGGGGGAAAGAATCCCACAACCCCCCCCCAGATCACCACCACCCACGTGCCAGCCCTGCTGCAAGTCACCAAAGGTGACCCAGTGTGGGTGTGTTGACACACAGAACAAAGCCACATGCAGTTGGCCCTTGCAGGTCCAGGCCTCAGGGGCACCGCGGGCCTCTGTGTATGTGTGCTGTACAAGGGGAAGAACGAGAAGGGGCGTGCTGGACGAAAGAGGTAAAGGCAATGGCTCCCGTTAGGAGCTGTCGCATCCTGAGTGTGCGCTCCTGTTGGCGCTGCTCTAGGCACCGTGTGCACACTAAGTCTGCGCGACCCCTCAAGGAGGGCCTGCAGCCGCACTGCACTTCCCAGGAGCTGCCCGAGCAGAGGGAGGAGTGGCCGTCCCACCAGCCAGGCACAGGCAGCACCCAGAGCCCAGTGGTCAGCCCTCGCCTTGCTGCGTGCTGCGTGGGGAAATGGAGACTTTCCATTTCTGATGTGCTCAGGTTCTCAACTACGACAAGGACGATGGTAAAGCAGCTTATTACGGTGTACGGAGCAAACCAACAGGAAAATATGAAAGACCTCAATATAGATGAGAAAAGACACTAAAGAGGAAAGACAATGGGTGAAAGCTGAGAACTCAAATACAACAATGGACTTTGGTTAGTAATAGTCTGTCAGCACAGATCACTAATCGTGTCAAATGTACTTTACCAACGCACAGTGCGGAAATGGGGAAACCGATGTGACATACGGGGACTCTACAATTCTATGAACCTAAAACCATTCCAAAACAAAAAGTTTATTGAGGAAAAATAAAAATGTCCATGTCTTGATCACAGATGGAGATAGAGAGCTTATAACTTCCTTCTTCCTCCTTCTCCTCCTCCTCTTCCTCCTCCTTCTCCTCCTCCTCCTCCTCCTCCTCCTTCTCCTCCTACTCCTCCACCTTCTCCTTCTTCTTGCAAAGATAATGTGTGGCAAAAATAACACAAACACACATAAACCACAAAGTAAGCTCAATTATATGTGCTAAATAAAATTCTAAGAGAGCAAAATAAATCATGCTCTTCATCAAAAAGTCTATTAAGAATAAGAAGAGAGCATTCCCAGAATGCAATGATAGTCAGATATTACTAGTAATAATTATGTTGAATTTCCCTGAACTGACTCACTTCTCCTCACGGTGCCTGGAGTGGGGCTCTGTCATGACCCCTGCTCTACTGGTGAAGCAGGCGGCCATGAGAGATCAACTCGTCCAGGAACACACAGCTCTAAGTACAACACCTGGCTGGGGATCCAGGTAACTGATGCCAGGATTGAAATACAGCTGATAACGTCACCTAAAAATGGACGCAGGATAGTTAACTGTGGTTTCAGCATGCCACACCAACTCCCAGGGGCTTGCTGGATGGGGTCACATCAGAGGCACTACCAGGACATTCAGCTGCAGCAGGCATGCCCACTTCTGCAATTCCCATTTAGCAAGGTTTTGAAAATGTCAAGGAATAAAGTGAATAAATCAAATAAGTGTTGCAAATAGCAAAAATGACTTATTTTTCCCATTATTTGTACATAATATATTTCTTTTCATTTTTTTTTTAAATCAAAGCCCAAGGGGAAAAAGAGGCTGTTGAAAATAATAGGGAAAAAACTCAGTTACAGAAACAATACAAGGTCCTTGATCTGGTTGGTGTGACCTTAACTGAGGAGAAGTAGGAAATCTCTCCTGGAACAGAGACAGACTCAACACTGGGCAGGCGCCCTGGGCCAGGAGGAGGCCATGCGGTAGCTGGGAGGACTTTTCTCAATTTAGTCTGCTGTATCCATGTGATGTTGACCAATACTCCTCTCACAGTTAAGTGCCCAGGCGGTAGGCCAAAGGCCAGGCTGTCAGTCCCCAGACCTGAGGGAGCATCAGCAGAGGAAAGGGCCCAGTGCTGCCCCCTCCAGGTGCGTCTGCTCCAGTGCAGGAGCTTGGGAAGGGCACTCACCGTGCAGGCATGCCGGCTGCCAGGATTTCTCCAGAGCCTGTCAACTCTTCCAGCTGTCATGGAACTACCTACTGTTTGGCTCAATCAAGGGACGTCCCAGCAGCTCCCATGGAACACTGGCAAGCTCGTGCAAGCCTGGATTATGGGGACAGACTTTCTTGCCCAGTGTGAAGACAAAGATGAAAAACATCAAAACTCAAGCCCAGCCTACCCTTCCAGCCGCATCTCTACTGAGCCTGGAAACAAGTCAAATGCCCAGGTTCCCTGGTTATATAAGTGGCAGTTAGAGCCATGTCGGCCGCCCAAGCCAGGACCCTGGGAATCCATCCCCGCGATTCCAATTGCTGCTGCTTTCTGTCCATTCCCTCTCTGCAGCTGTTCTTCCATTCCCGCCCCCTGGAGCTCATCCCAGGGCCCTGGAGAGCCCTCGCCTCATGCTCATTCCCCAACATCACATGCTCCTCACGCCTCTGCTTGAGCAGTGATTCTAAGGGACCTGCTGTTCCCACTTCCTCCCAGGGACAGGGGTCCCCAGAAGCGGCACAACAAGGTCTGCTCTCCCCATTTTCTCCATCTCAGGCAGATGTCAATCTTCTGATCGTCTGGACATAGGAAGGACAGAGGACCTCTCCTGCCCTTCTTGGACTTGATGGGGACCTTTCTTTCCCTTCTGGACCTGAGAGGGACCTTTCCTGCCCTTCTTGGACCTGATGGGGACCTTTCCTGCCCTTCTTGGACCTGTTGGGGACCTTTCCTGCCCTTCTTGGACCTGATGGGGACCTTTCCTGCCCTTCTGGACCTGATGGGGACCTTTCCTGCCCTTCTTGCAGGCCTCTGTTCAGTCCGACATGGGCTGGCCCTCATCTTGCAGCTGTGTAATTTTTCGATTTATACCCAACAAATGAACTTGAGCATTGCCATCACAGCCATGGTGAACAGCACGGTGGCTCCCAGCCAGGCCAATGTCTCCACAGAGATGCCCCCCACGGAGCCCCAGGACCACTGGAACCTGTCTCTAAAGGAATTCAAGGCAGTGGTGAGTTTAGTGAGACTCTGGGACCTTTCTTTTACTCAAATGGATGACTTAAGAGTTTATCTCATAAAAGAATGCAACTCCTTAGCCAGTCAATGGTCACTGAGCACACACCCTGTGTCAGCAGCAGCTCAAGATCACAACTCCTGTCTAAGGAGACTTCATGAGCAGGAACTAAGTCAGAATGGGGGAAACAGCCTTCACCATTTAGTGGACATAAATTCTTACCCCACAGTGATGGAAATCACCACAAAATGAATTTCACGAATTTGAGTCTACTTTCTCTCCTTCTTTAAAACTCTTTCTTCACAGACTCTCATATTTTAATTGGCCAGTTAGTTATCTCAGGTTGGGGGGAAAAGTATGTTGGGCATACAGTTAAGTTTGGGTTTTTCCCCCCTTATATTTAATTGGTAAATTGGGAGATGGGAGAGAGGTAACAGGAAAGAGAACTACATATTCATTTTTGCCTGGCAAGTCTTCACAATAAAAAA
Organism: Glaucomys volans; assembly: GCA_020662805.1. Lineage (NCBI taxonomy): Eukaryota > Metazoa > Chordata > Mammalia > Rodentia > Sciuridae > Glaucomys > Glaucomys volans. Next base: position 63,686 of record JAJEJO010002959.1, on the reverse strand, counting down.
CCCACTTTCTAACCAAAGACAAGCAGTGAGGTTCTCTTTGTTGCCTAGGCACCCCCTGCATATGACTGGAGTCCTGAGATCCAGGGAATCATCCTCAGCTCCCTCAACTATGGCTCCTTCCTGGCCCCTATCCCCACCGGCTACGTGGCTGGAATATGGGGAGCCAAGTACGTGGTCGGCATTGGTTTGTTGGTTTCCTCCGTCCTGACCCTCTTCATCCCACTGGCGGCTGACACTGGAGTGGCCTTGCTTATCGTCCTTCGGGTCATCCAAGGCATAGCCCAGGTAACAAGACATTTTCCAAGCAAAGATGAAGCTTAGGTTCCAGAATGATCTCATGTACCTAAGAGCGGAAATCCCTCCTCTAGGTTATGGTAACAACAGGTCAATACTCAATTTGGGTCAAATGGGCTCCCCCACTGGAAAGGAGTCAGCTCACCACCATTGCCGGATCAGGTAATCGACCTCCTAATCTCACCTTCACTCACTGCAGCACTGGGTCACACCTCTCAAAAGCACTGAGACCTCACCTTCCAATCGCCGCCTCCATGGCCCTTGCTCTCAAGCACCAGGCTGCATGCACTACCTTGATCAGAACTCGACACCAACTGTGCACCAAGCACTATCGTGTTCTGTAGTACTTGTTTCCTGTTGGTCTCAGAACAGTCTCATGCATCAGTCATGTGTAATTCTTCCTCCTTCACACCTAAGGGGTTTGAGACACAAATAGGCTAATAGTTATCCAAAGTCACACAGCTTCTGAGAGAAGAAGCAGGCTTTGCAGCTATGCAACCTGGATCGCAGCCCATGCCTGCAATCCCAGTGGCTCTAGGGAAATCACATGGACTCCCAAGCCTCACCCAGAACACTTGCATCTTCCATTCAGGGTCAATGCTGGGGACCTTCATTGTCCTTCTCACTGGTGGCCTCATCTGCCAGAATATAGGATGGCCTTATGTCTTCTATATTTTTGGTGAGTTTGTACTCTTCAAATCTCTGAGTTTTCCTTCAGGACAAAGATCATTAAGCATGATTTCTATAATGTAGCTTATCCTGAGTTAGCCAATCCAAGTAAGTATTGATGCTGATGTGGCATGAGCGGATCCTGTTCAAAGCTAATCATGTTGTGAATCTTGCTGGCTTGTGCAACAACGTTAAGTTTCAGTAGCTGAATGGAAAGCTAGAATAACGTCATGAATTTAGGGGTATCATAGTGTTCTTTACTACTTCTAAATTGAACCCAGAGGATCCTAGAGCCATTTCTTTCGTAAGATATTGAAAATGTTATCTTGGGAAAATTATGTTTTAGACTGCGTTTTAGTCTATGCTTATTTATTTAGCACATTCTTGACCACTTCCAGAAAATTGTGTGAATGCAAACTAATCATAGGTAAAATACTGCTTGGAGGGGAGATTCAGTCAGTAGAACCAGCAGGACAGACCCTCAGAGTCTAAAGAGTGGACGCAGTATACAGAAAGATGCTGCGGGAAGTCCTGGAGTGTCCCACAAGTGGTAGTTTATGACTTCACACTCTACCTTCATCGAGCTCTGGCTGGGATCTGCCCTGCTGCTACCAGTTCATATTTGTGTGTTTAACTTGTGAAGCACTGAAATTCCACCTCCAAATTCCCTGGTTCCTTAGGGTGAGTACCACTGGCATTTACATCAGAGGGTCATCCTCTTAAATTAAGGAATCCTGTACCATCAGGCAAATACATTCATTAAAAAAAAGTGTGAATATTGATTATGATAATATATCAATCTTCAAAGACTGTCATTAAAAAATGCCCAAAGGGCAGATTCCAGGAATTACTTAACAATGAGAAAGATTTACCCTGCCTGTGTTCTTGAGGAATAGTACGCAGCATATGCGAAACAGGGGTCACTAAAGCCTGGCTGAGTCAGTGCTTACACCCTCCAAGCCCAGTCTGCAACATGGTGAATTTTCATGTCTATCTCCCAAAACCCTCGCCTTGATTGAATTTCTTGAGGGCAAAATTGTACTTTTGTATGCTATATTCTAAAATTTAGCAAAATGCTTGTTGGAGGTGCCTGCTGTGCCCTGCTTGTGAAGGGGCATGCGAATGGCGAGCCACCCCAGCGATGGAACCCTTAGAACTCTCTCGAGATTCTCAGAGGAGAATCATATTTTTTTTTTTTTGACACCAGGGATTGAACCCAGGGGCACCACTGAGCCATACCTCCAGCCCTTTTTTACATTTTACTTAGAGGCAGGGTCTAGCTGAGCTGCCTAGGATCTCACTTTGAACTCACGACCCTCCTGCCTCAGTGTGATCAAGATGCGCACCATGGCCCCTGACTCTAAGATGGGTCACACTGCCACTCAGTGCAGACGTCAAGTTCCCTGGCACTAAAATAATGTGCGTATCAGAGAAGGTTTCTTTACAGAGGAAGTGTTGCATGGTCTGCAGCAAGGGAGGTTGAGTAGTTGCATGAAGCTGGGTGCAACGTCAGTGAGCAATGGGAAAAGGGACTCAGTCTCTGTGCACCGAGATCCGAGGAGAAGAGCTTTATTCAGGGGAGATGGAGCACTTGTCACAAAGGAAGCTGCTTCTGCCTTTACTGCGTGTAACACTGTCCTTCATGTGCTTGCAGTTAAGCTAGCCATACATCTCAAAGGCCCAGCCTTGCACGAGCAGTGACCAGCCTATTCGGCAGACTGCACAGTAAGCTTCCATTGCCCTAGTTCTACTGACCCCAGAGGAACAACTGTTTACTTAACCCAAAGAAGGCCCATTTCACAGACCACAGAAGAATGCACAGAACTGTCCACAGATCACAGGAGAGGAGGATGAGGCCCCAGTCCCCGAGTGGCCTGAAAGGCATGTCTGTCTCCCAACAGAATGCCACGTAGGCCTCCTTCCAGGATGAGGGGTCCACAAGGAATAATTTCATTTCTCTAGAAATTGGGAATCAGTTGACCTAAAGTGTGCTGCTGCTACACCTTAAGTGCTTGAGGATAAGAGAAAGACGTAGAATGGGGGATGAAGAGGGGACTTTGCAGAAGTGTGACTTGCAGGAGGTATGCTGGTTGCTTCTGGAACAATGAGAACATTTACAAGCACACGGGGCAGACGCACTAATAGCTTGTGACAGGTGTTCCTGCCTCAATGTCAGCGCATTTCCAAACCTCCAAATCCCAGTGGTTTAAAACAGACATCACTCACTCTCCTAGCTCCATGAGGCACCTGGGTGACTCTGCTCTGTGTCTGTCATCAGCTTTGGACAACAGGTCAGCAGGAGCATGTTCCTCCTGGAAGTGGCCACAATCCCAGAGGCCCGGTGAAGGAAAGGCAGTGTTTCTGGCTGCCTGGGCACAGAACAGGGCCAGGACATTGGCCATGTGGTGTAGAACCTCCACTCACCACAGGGCCATGTGATGGTGACAGGTGTGCTGTATGGGCGTCAATCATTCTGCCAGCCAAGGAACCATCTTGGGGCAGAGTCAGACTGAAGGAACAATCCTCTCTTCCTAGGTGGAATTGGATGTGTCTGCTGCCTCCTCTGGTTTCCTCTTGCTTACAATGACCCTGGGAACCACCCCTTCATCAGTGCTGATGAGAAGAGATACATCATGTGCTCCCTGGCTGAACAGGTATCCTTGCCCTCTCCCCAGGACCTGGGCACCTCACAGTGAAGAGCGGAGCTGGTCTTCTGATGGAGTGGGTGTTGACATGTGCTTTCTTCCAGGACTGTTTGCCAGGCTGGTCTCTTCCCTTGAAAGCTATGATCCTATCCCTGCCACTTTGGGCCATCGTAGTCTCGTATTTCTGCGAATACTGGCTTTTTAACACCGTCATGGCATACACACCCACATACATCAGTTCCGTGCTTCAAGCCAACCTCAGAGATGTAAGTACAGAGAAATCTCATTTTGTTCTTTTGTTTAAATGCTTCATTATACAATCCTCTGCATCTTCCATCGTTGCAAAACGAGCGGATGGGACCCAGGACTCCATGCAGGAAATGCAGCCTCACCAACTGGCATTCTGGCTGACCTCAGGGTGGTTTGCTGCTCACTGAGGCAGCTTGTCATGGATCTAGGTCTGTGTGATACTCACACAATGTCATATTTTTAAAAGTCCTTTGCAAACATTTTATTCTCAGTCCAGTCAAACATCTGTAACTAAGACACTCTGCTGGCAGTATAAATAATAAAGAATGAACACAATAAAAATCTGTGACAGAAGCAGAACATCATAAACTGAAGACAGGACATTGTTAATGGGACATAAAGTCCCAAGTAGAGCTTACCTAAAAAATTTGTGGAGGACATTTCTCTAAAAAATATTTTGTTCATACCAGGCATGGTGGCACACACCTGTGGTCCCAGCGGCTTGGGAGGCTGAGGCAGGAGGATCATGAGTTCAAAACCAGCCTCAGCAAAAGCAAGGTGCTAAGAAACTCAGTGAGACCCTGTCTCTAAATAAAATACAAAATAGGGCTGGGGATGTGGCTCTGTTGTCGAGTGCCCCTGAGTTCAATTGCTGGTACCCCCCAAAATATTCTGTTCATGTATAACCTGGAGAGTAGAGTGCACATCCGTGTACAAGGCTCTAGGTTTTCACAAAGTGAATGGATGCTGACTGGCTGGCCAAATCCCTCCAATTTCTACTAGATGGATGTCTTAACGTGGCAAAGAGTCATCAGACACGATGGCCTGTTGGTGACAACTGCAATAGTGAATTACTGTCACCTTCCACCTCTCTGCTCACAGAGCAGCCTTCTCACACTGAGGCTTCTCCAGGGAAAATATGCACAGTGGCCAAAGGAGAGGGGACCTTCTGAGCTGTGTCAGAGCCTGGGGCACACCTGCAGGACGGAGGCTCTGTGTCCAAGCCTGGCTGTGAGGAGCCTTCGGTCTCTGGTGTGCAGTCGGTAGGGAGGCCATGGCTGGCGAGGAGGAGGATGGTAGACAATGGGGGACATGTGTGAGAGGCAGTGGATTCCCCAGGCTGGGAAGTGCACAGGCCCAGGCTCCTGCTGTTCTCGGGTGCCTTCTAAATCACATAACCCAGATGCCTTGGTTTGCCACCTGTGCAACAAGTTAGATGGAAGCTAAGCTTTCCTTCATTTGGATTATACAAAATAAAAGTGTGAGCTCATTTCCCCTGCACTTTCTTTAACAGGAATTTAACTTAGAGGTCAAATTGAAAATAAAATGTTTCAACCTTTGCAAAACTACGTAATTTTGACTGGATAAAAAAGCTATCTGAAGAATGAAAATTCTTACTCCACGTCTTGTTTCTAATCTGCCCTGTCTTCCTGGCCTGCTCTATTGACAGTTTAAAAAAAAAACTCACATATTTTCCTATTGTTTCTTTATGAGAATGCAAACATACGTGAATGTATATTCTTATTTTCCCAACTTTTTTTTCACACCAACCTTATGGGCTGTATTTGTGTTTTGCATTATATTCTCGGTTTTTGCCATTTTGTATTCCATGATGTTCTCTTTATATCCACACACAAGAACTGCACTGAGCAATATTTAGGGTTTTCCATCATTGAACAATGCTGCAGCAAAGTCCTAATTCATTTGTCATACATTTGCAAAGCTCTTTCTGTGGAGTAAATTTGTGCATGTGAGATCACTGAGCCAAAGGGTAAAAGCACTATCAACTTTACATTTGTCAGATTCTCCTTGGGGCACCAATGATGTTTGTGAGTACCCAGTTACTTGCAGTGCCAACAAAGCATGTCAAACATTTTTTTTTTTAATTTTTGCCAATTTGATCCATGAAAAGTACTATCTCCCTATAGTTTTATTCTGCGTGTGTTTTATTATGAGCAAAGTTGGGTTTGTTTTAATATTTAGGAGATGCTTTTTTTTCCTTGTACTGTGAGTTGTTTGTTCATATCCTTTACTTTTCTGCTGGGCTTGGGTCTTTTTAGTACCTATTTCCAGATGATCCTTAGATATCAAGAGAGCATTAGTCTTTTTTTTTTCTTCTTCTTCTTCTTTGCTTTTGCAAAGCTATATGCATATCTTTCCCCCAGGCACTGAAAGCTTAATGGCTCATTCCAATACCTGCAATTTGCATTAAAGTAGATGTGTCTCTGAAGAAAAGCCCCAGCTGTGTGCAGTCAGTTCAAGGACCAGTCTGACTGGGGGGGCGGGTACATGCACTCACCTGTCTTCTGTCCTCAGAGTGGGATCCTGTCGGCCCTGCCATTTGTCTTTGGCTGTATCTGCATTGTCCTGTCAGGGCTACTGGCAGATTTTCTCCTCTCCAGAAGAATCCTCAGACTTGTCACCATCAGGAAGCTCTTCACTGTCATAGGTAATGCCAAGCTGGAGACAAGGGAGGCTGGGGGAGCCTCGGCAGCCTCCTCTCCTTTGCTACCTGTCCTTCTTTCCCCAGGCGTTTTCTTCTCATCTGGGGCCCTTGCATCCCTGCACTGGGTCAGATCCAGCCAAAGTGCCTCCGTGGTCCTCCTGGTGCTGTCTGCTGCCTCCAGCAGCCCCTGTGAAGCAGGAGCCCTCGTTAACTTCTTGGATATCGCTCCTCGGTGAGACGCTTTGCCTCATTCTCACAGAAGCGTGGCTTAGGCCCCCAGCCCTGCTGGGACATAAAGGTAAAACGTGGCCCACGCAGCCGGCCAGAGATGTTAAGAGCAGCCTGCATCCACAGCACTGTGGGAAGGTGCCCTGAGCTGGCCAATCGCTGAGACCTTAGTGCTTCCAGGTGCGAATCACAGTGACAGCTGTATGGGGAGTTGTCACCCTCTGTGGTGGAAAGCAGCAACTACCCTGGGCTGATCACTGAGCGCACTCATGGGGCTCCCGGGGCATGTCCACCTAAGGCTCCAGCAAGGGGAAGCCACAGTAGCCGGGAGGAGTCACCTCCAACATGGGCAAACAGGGACATGACCGAGACCCCCAGGCACAGCTCCCGTCACAGGCCCTGTCTCAGGTGGGAGGACACGCTTCATCTTCAGATGACCAACCACCACTGTGTGGACACACCTGGTCTCTGGGAGCCAGTACCTTTCTCATCCAGGGAGGAGCCTTTATACCTCCAAGCAAAGTAGAAGTTCTGGCTCAATAACTAGCAACAAGAAAACATTCCAGTCAGGTGCAAACCATCACTTGGCCCATGTCGTGTGCATGACACTGAACAGTTAGTACTGGCTGCCCCCTGGAGGTCTCAGACCTCAGCCCAGAAGTTGACCAGTCCTCAGCCAGCTCATTGCATTCAGGTTTAAATAAGAGCGAGCACAGTGCAGGCTCCCCAGGGACAGACATGAGTCACAACAGCCAGCAGAGACTGACCCTCTGCTGACCTGCGGTGTCTCCCCCTCCCAGGTATGCTGGCTTCCTCAAGGGGCTGATGCAAGTCTTTGCACACATATCGGGAGCCATCTCGCCTACTGTAGCGGGAGTTCTCATCAATCAGGTGAGGCCAGACGTTCTGATGCATGTTCATAAGAGAAACTCACAAAGGTCGCCCAGCAGAGGTTAAAGCCAGGGCATTTGGGCTCCTCCTCAATGGGGCTCATCAAACTCCAGCAACCAGAGCACCTTGTTCCCGCCCAGGCTGACCTCACCAGAGGAGATGACCCCACGCTTTGGCATGGAGTGAAGGAAGATGCTCACAGTCATGTCTGTGCTTTGCAAGTCCTTCAAAATGAGCTTCCCAAGATAAAAATCAAATGTCCTGGGAATACTCAAGATGGTAATATTTGCAAAGTAGAATGGCCAACCATCCTGGTTTGCCTGGGTGCAGGGCTTTCAGCATCAAAGAGTTGAAAGTTCAGGGCAACCAGGAATGAGCTGGTCACTCTCCAATGTTCACAGGATGAGTGGGCAGGATGCCCGCAGGTGGCTGGATGGTGGAGCAGGCTGCACCTCCCTGTGTGCTCGGGAACCAGTTGTGCAGAACTGCCTCGGCCGGTGTTGAGTGTCCAGGGTCTTCCATTTATACAGCCTTCCATCCTGGGAGATCCATCAGAAGGAGTCAAACCAGCAGATTCATCTGATGACTTGAGGGTCCTCTGAACTTCATGGACACAGGCTTGACATAAACACCTGTGTGACGCTCACATGTTCATCACCCTGTGACCTGCCTGTCACTTACTGGTTTCCTTCAGGAGAAATGAGTGGAGAATAGCAAAAAAGGAGATTTCTCCCCGACCTCAAGTCCCTTCTCGTTTTGGAAGTTCCAGTTCTCTTGTGGCTACTAACACATTGCTGGGGAATGGTTTCTTAAAACAGAAATTCTCAAACTGACCTTGTTTCTCCTGCCATGTGATTGATTGAATCTTTCAATGAATATTTCTGAATATTAGCATGTGCCTGTGTTGCTTAAGTAAATAAATCAAACCAGTGTCCCTCCTCTTGTGAAACCTATACCGTAGGAAAGAAAGTGATAGAAAACCAAGGTAAAGCACGTGACTTACTGAGTGGTGGCAAGTGCTGAGAGAAGAGAGTGGAACACAAGTAGTACACGTACCAGGGCCTGGAATTTCGTTTTAATGGGGTGGTCAAGGCAGGACTCACTGAGAAGGAAGCGAAGGAGTGAGCCAAGTGGGTGTCTGAGGGAGAGCATCCCATGGAGGAAGCCCAGTGCATTCTCTGTCATATGGGGAATGCACCTGCATCTTCCAGGAACAACCAGAGAGCCCTGAGGCTGGAGCAGGAGAGGAGGGGGCAGCAGGACACAGGGCCACAGTCTCCCTGAAGCAGAAGTGGTGAGAACCAAGTGACCATTACTAACTCAGTTTCCTGTCTCCAGGATCCGGAGGTTGGCTGGAGAAACGTGTTCCTGCTCGCAGCTGCTGTTAACATTTTGGGGCTGCTCTTCTACCTCATCTTCAGCCGAGCAGATGTGCAGGATTGGGCTAAGGAGCAGACATTCACCCACCTCTGAACAGATGAAATGGCACGTGAGCTTCCACACTTGGTGTCCGCTGCTGTCCCCCACGGGCCACCCCCTCTGTGGTTGCATGGCTGGCCAGCCCAGAGATTGGAACTGGCTGTGTGCAATATCACCTCATGTCCTTGCCTCTGTAATCCTGAAGATTTTACAGGGAAAAGGCTATTTAACCGTAAACCGCAGGTGTGTCTGAATTGCTACGTGTCCTTCATTCCTTCCATTTCTAAAACAACAGAAAGTGCAGTGCCTACTTCTGGAGCCCCAGACCAGGAGACCAAAGCAGCAAAGTGGCTGTCATGTTGAAGGAGGAGGGAATCAGGCCCTCCCGAGGCATGGTGTGGGTGGGATGTCTGAATGAGAACAGGCAAGGAGTGAAGGGCCATATTGAGCGAATCTACCTCAACGGGAGCAATGAATGTGCCTCCACCCAGAGCAGGTAGCTGCTCTCCCAGTCTTGCTTTCTGGGAATGCTGACTTTGGACTGGGATCAGCTCTGTAGTATCTCATTGCTCAGGGGCTCTCTGGGTCCAGCTCCTCCATAGCTCCCTTCTTTGTGGTCATCTGTACTTTGGTCCCACATCTCCCGTGTGGGTCCATGCAGATCCCGTGCATCTTAGTAGATGTCCCCTCAAACACTGTCCCCTCAAATACTTCTTCATTCAGTTCCCCCCATCTCAGATGTTCTTCATCTGCTTCTGACCTTTGGGATCTTCCCACCATTGTGCCTCATTCAATGTTCCAAATATATATATAAGACCCACACCAGCTGGATCCCATTCCAGAGGTCAGGGAGCATCCAAGGGTGTCTACTCTCATTGAGCCTCCACACGGCAGTGCAGGGACCATGAAAGAGATCAAAAAATTCAAACACAAGGTGAATATTGATGAACACATATTTACTGCTCATGGGGGCATGGCAGAGAACAAAATCCTACACAGCATAAAGGAGTTCAATATTCCAAAAGGGCAGACGGCCCTAATGACAGTATCACACAAATGACTGTGTAATGACCACTGTGGAAATGAAGCAACAGGGCCATGCACTAGGAGAGTGAGTGAGGGGTGCATGAGCACTGGCCCAGGCAAGAGAGGTCACACTCGAAGCTCCAGCTGAGCTGGGGTCTGAAGGATAACTGCTAACTGTCCAGGAGGCCCCCAGGGAGAAGGTTCTAGGAAGGGGCACCGCATAAGCCAAGGTTTGGTGGCAGGAGAGAGCAGTCAGGAGTGGCCAGAGTGCAGAGAACAAGAGAGGCATGGCTGGTGAGTAGGCTCTGGGGTTCCTAAGGGCAAGAGCACCCAGGTACTGGGGCCCAGCAAGAAAGCACTAGATCAGTGGGAAGGGTGTTAGTGGGAAGGACAAAATGGGGGTTCTGTGGTTTTGAGGTTATTTTGCATGAGGGTGCAGGAAGGAGTAGGGGCTCACAGGGAATGCCCTCAAGTGATGGGCTGTCTCTGGAGCCACCTGCAGAACCAGAACTGAGCAGATGATCAACCAGATCACAGCTGGACCAAGGCTGCTTCATTATACAGACCTCTCATCCCACCCCAATTCTTCCTGTTTAAACCCACAGCTCCTGTCTGCCCCCCAAGGCAGGGCTCAGAGGTGGGGTCTCGCCTTGCCTTCCCAATGGAGCCTAACTGTCTGAACTTCTTTTCCTGCTTTTCACCACTACCTTTTCTGTTTGGTTTTTGGGGTGAGTGTCTGTACCTGGTTGGTTGGAACCCTGAAGTCAGGTGCTGGCCCAGGACTCCGGTGACACTATCAGCACAGCAGAGGAAAAGCAAGGCCAAGAGAAAGAGTCCTGCATGGCACGTGGCAGGAGGTACTGCTGCGCCCATAGCCCCTCTGCCACTAGCCTGTCATCTGTGGGGCATGCTCAGAGTGTCCCGGGGGGGCTCCAGCTCCAGCCAAAGGGCAAGGTGCACTCGCACTGGCCACCAGGTGGCCACAGCAGCTCAGGCAGAGCTGGCCCTGCTAGGGAACTGTTAACAGAAACAGAATGGGTTCCACGTTTAGAAACGGAAAAGGAAGCACAAAAGGAATTAGCATGAAAGTGCAAAAATGAACACTTCATCAGAGATTTAGAAAGTGTACACACAATGGAAATTTAAAATATTCAATAAAACTTCTGAGTTACTAGAGGCAGGCAAGAGGGCAGCAGCAGGAGGAGGACCACCAGGATAAGAAGGAATTTCTGTAAGGAAACAAATACAACTCAGGAAGACGAAGTATATTTGTAATGATAGATGCAGTTGAATTAGACACATCTATACCAAGGGAATGGCTCTCAAAGCGGTGAAATGATTGAACTCACGTATGCCCTTTTCAAGAAACTCTTATTAAGTGAAATGATTTGGAAAGGTGGAATTTAAAGGCTATGCACAATAGTCCAGAGAGTCTCCAGATTCACACACACACGTACACACACACAATTTTGGGTTCCCATATCAATATCAGAAATTAAATTCAATGCAAAAAGTAGAAATCACAAGTTGGAAAAAGCTGACAAATTTATAAAATCAGAATACATTTCCAACTAAGTCTGTTTGAAATTTTAACATCAGAATATTGAAAAAAATAACTGCTTTAAACATGGAGAAATGGATGACAATACTGGAAAATATTAGTGTCATGTTCACCATTTAAAAGGTCAAGTGCCTTATATAAAAACAAGAGCTGACGATTCTAAACACAGTGATGTGGCTGCTGCCCTCAGTGCACCTAACTCTGCACTTTGGAAATCAAGGACAGATCTCTGCAAATGCTCCTGGGTTATTTTCTAGCACTGTTATGTGCTTTTCCATAAGGGCAATCTCAGTCGTTTCTGCATGAAAGCATTAAGAGACACTCTCCTACTTCTAAATGGTGGCTGTATTCCACCCACTGAAAACTTACTAACTCATACTATGTTAATGCACATGTTTAATTCCACTTCCAAATTTCTTCAGTTGCTAATCAGTATTCTCGAACACACATGCATTTTGGCAAATTTTCATGAGTGCCCCATTGTGGAAACGATCTGTAGTTGCAATACTGAGTAAATTATTTTTTTAGCAATACCAACAAATTTCCCTCCAAGCATCACTGGGATCATTTCTTTCAATGGATTTTCTAACTGCTCATTTTCTGTTTACTATAAAAAAAAACCTATTTGTATGTTAATCAGGCAGAAAGCTTACTTCTGTGTCCACCATTTTGCAGTGTACCCACTGGGGTTTGTCAGGGAACAACCACATCCATTCTGTGTCCCTTCATTTCCTTCTCTTAGCTCCTCCCTCTTCAGGGAAAGCCCTACTGCCTCCTGCAGAACAAAATGCCAGTCAGTGCAGGGACCACCTGTCAATCCTGCCTCCGCTCCACTTCTGCAGACAGGCTCTGGGTCCACGGGGCTGACCACCGCAGTGCCGTAGCTCTGTGCTGCACTTTCTCCCCTCCACTGAGACACCCCACTTGGGGCTCATGCCTCAGGCTTAGGGCTTCTGCTGTGTCTCCCCAAAGAAACAGCGAAAACAGAGGAAGCTGGTGGATTCCACATTCTCCACAGATCTCAGCCATTTCTCTCTTCCTCATAGGCTTGCCCATCATGGCTGTCTCTGTTTCCTCAGCTCAGCTCATTCTCTTCCTTCTCCCCACCCTTACTTCCTCTCCCTGTGAATGAAACAAACAATTGAAAATCGCACAAACATTTGGCTCAATGACTTCTTGTAAAACAAATACTATTTTTTTTTTGTCTTTTTTTGTACTGAGCAACATCTCAGCCTTTTTTTATTTTTTGAGACTGGGTCTCCCATGTTGCTGAGTGAGGCTGGCCTCAGACTAGCCATCCTCCGCCTCAGCTTCCGAAGTCACCGGGATCACAGTCACACAGATCACAGTCACACACCACTAGGTCTGGTTATAGATAAACTACTATGGGTTATGAAAACAGAGCATTGCCAGGACCCCAGGAGTTCTCCCCGGGGCCCCTCCCCTCCTTAGGAACAATGACAATCCCGCCGTTCACACTGATCTCTTCTGCCTTTCTTTGTAGATCGATAACCCACATGTGCATCCTTGAGGGTTCAGTTTTATCAACACTTAAAAATCCGGCATGTCCTTTAAGTTCCTTTTAACTCGAGGATGCCTTTCATCCCTGTTTATCCTTAATAGTCATTGTTTGCAAAAGGGCGTCCCTTGACCTTCACCATCTCTCACGTTCAAGTTTGTTGCTGGTATTCTGCAGACTCAGCTGCTGAGCACACTCTCTGTTCTGAGCGCTGCACCCACAGCTGAGTCAGTGGCCTGGTCTGACCCGGCTCTGAGCTTCTCCCCTGAGGAGGCACAAGGCTCTGGCTGCCTGTGTCTATTGTGCGGCAGCCATTGATACTCAGCACCTGGATTCCTTAGTTCAGGGGGCTTGTAAGTGGGGCTATTTCACACCCATCAATTCTTATTCTATCACCTGAAATAACTGGTCGAAGAGAATGGCCCCTGATGTGTGCTGACCGCTGTTTGTATCTGAAAGACACAATGACAAATACCAGATTCTCTTTGAACACACTCTCGGGGGCCTTTTATCTCCACCATTTGTTTGAAAACCATTTTGGGCAGGTCGCCTTTAGGGTGCCCCTGCCTAACCCATGAGTGAGCTGTCGACCCGTGTAACTCGATCTCAGGTGGCTCTCGCTAAAGGCGCTCACTCCTTCCCCTGCCACTTCTTCCCTGGACACCACAATTGTTAACCAATCCTCACTTTATCAAAGGCCCTTCCCAGATTCCTCCTCACCTTTTAATGTCAGAGCCGACCAGCCTCCTGAATCCACATCTCCAGTCCTGACATCGCCCTGGAATTCTGAGCCGTCCATGCTCTGGGCTGCGTGCCATGTGTAGGAGGTCGTCCAGCAGTTTCAGAGTGAAGGTGGCCCGCCTCCCCTGCCCCCGTGCACCGGCTCTGCTCCCTTCTCCGGGCCCATCCTCATGTCTCCCTCCCCCGTCTCCAGGTCCAAGCACTGCCTTTAGTCCCGCTGCTTCTCACTTCCTGAGTCCTGTTTCTTGTCCACCTTTAGCCCAGGCTTGACTTATGGCTTCACCAAATAAAAGGTGGAAAGATACACACAACACATCTGCAACTGCCCTCAGCAAGAAGACTAGACCATGGAGATCCCGAATCCTGAGGAGTCAAAGTGCAAAATAATCAAAAATTAATGATATTGTTTTTTGTTGTATAACATTTAAATTAAATGATATAGGTGCAACACAGGTCACTTAAAAACAGAAAAACACTCATAAATAGCCAAGGATGTCATCAATCCACTCTACAAAAGTAGTTGCTTTCATCTTTCTACTATATGTATATTAATCTAAAATTCTGTTTTCATCAGATTGTAAGTTTTATTGACCAGTTTCTTACAGTTCCTAATTAATGGATTTATTTCCCCCCCTCTTCTGGTGTACTATTTCAAAACTTTATGCATCTGTTTTAGAACTTATGTAGCCAACATAGTGTTTCATATGAGCACACCTAGATTGGCAGGTAGAGAGAGAAAGTGCGTTTTGTGTGGTTATTGGCAGATTTATCCTATTTCTGGGTACCATAATTATTATTTTTGTCCAGATTTATCATTCCCACATTATTTCATGTTTTCCATTGCATTGGTCTAATACCAGTTGGGATGAATATTCCAGCTTTCCTTCTTCAGAATCCTCTTGCTTATTCTCAGTCCTTTATGAACACATGTCAATTATATAAAGACCTTTTTTCTTTTCCATAAAAATAACTCAGAGGTTTGATTGGGATTGCTTTGAAATTGCGGAGCATTATAGAGAATTGGAAGGCATTTCACAGTCTGAGTATTTTAATATATGAATATGACATAGTCCACTTATTTAGATTTTTTTTAATCTCTCACAAAACTCTCTCTTAAGGATTTTTTTGTAGACATCATATAAATCATTCATAAATTTATTCTTAGACATGTGATGTTGTATTATGCTGCTACAAATGATATATTTTCAACATCTTTTCACACTCTCACTCAGTTATTTTAAGAACAATTCACATTGATATATTTATACTATATCTGATATCATATTCAATCTTATTAATTCTATTCTAATAATTTATCCATAAAGTCTGATCACCTTTCAATGCCACTTGTAAAATGTCAACTATATTTCTTCTTTTTCTCTTTATATTTTCGTATATTTGTGCCTTCACTAAGCCAGAGTACAAAGTTTAATGTAAACAATGAGAATTGCATCATTTTCTTGTTCTCAGTCTCAAAAGGAAAATGTTCCATATTGAAGAGTATATGTAACATTTGCTGCAGAAATTTTATAGCTACCCTTGTGTCCTGTCAAGGGACAGCTGATTTCCAATTTTTTGGACAGGGTCTCATGTTGTCCTAACCTGGGCTCCAAACTCTACTTTTGGCCCCCAGCCCTCTGAGGCCGTGAAAATCTCTGGTCAATTTCTCCACTGCTCAGCTGTCCCTTCCAAAAAGAAAGACACTTGTAAGAAAAAATTATCCACACGCCCAAGTAACGTCCACCACCTGAGTGCTGGCCTGGTATGTCCTCACTGCCCTGTTACATGTCTAAGACCTTCAAATATAAGGTGCTTGTGCACACAGATAATAAATCTAATTGGAAATCAGTTCAACACACTGAAGAGAGCTCAGGGGAAGAGCAGTGTTTAGCAGGCTCCATGCTCAGAGGTGAAAAGGCCCTGGTCTCCTAGAGGTCCTGCTTTCTCATGAGGCCACTTCTCCAACAAGGAGCTTCCATGGTTCTAGAAACGTGTCCTGCCCTTCTGACACCGGAAGTATGTAGAGAGAGAGAGGGCAGGAGCCTCCTCTCTGTGGGGAATTTGGACAAGGTACACACAGACCATCTCTCCCTGGTCTTAAGGAATATTTGGAAGAGTTCCCTACACACTGCTACTTCTCAGCTTGCGAGCTTTCCTCCAAATAAACCAGTTCACCAGTGAGCCTCTTGGTACTAGTGGTACGACAGTGTAGTCCTTTGTCACTAAAGACCCTGACCTGTCCAGTTGGACTCTTGTTTTCTGAGTACCATGGAGCCCCTTTTCTCTACTCCAGGGGTAGGGAAGGCCTGTGAGACACTTTACAGCAAGGCAGTCACCACAGTGTAAGCTGTATCCCTGCCTTTGAGTTTCATGGGCTCACTGTGACTATGGCAATGACGTGTTGCTGTACGTGATGTCGTAGCAGGAAGACGTGAATGCAAGCTCATCCAACCTTGGATCAGCAAGGTTGGGCAGCATTAATTATTCAAAAGTTCTTCTCACACGAGGCTGAAACCTCACATACCTGTAATTTCTGCATATTCTATTTAGTGATGTCATGCAGAATGTCTGAATTTCTCTTACGGGGTGTTTTCTTTTCTCCAGGATAGACATTCCTAGCTTTCCAAACCTCTGACAATACAGCATCTGTGCTTCCTCACATCTCTGACCAACGCCTGCTACTGATGATCAAGGTGGTGTTGAAGAGCAATGGAATTTTGAGCATGAAAGACATGTTTTCACAGGGTGGCTCCACCTCTGCTCACTGTGTGGATTACATGTCTGCTGGGTATCTCTCTGGATTCATTCTCCTTCCCTCTTTGCCCTGCTCTGGCCACAGATGTCTGGCTTGAAGAACATCCACACATACCCATGCCTCTGCTTTCCATTTGGATTTGGCCAACAGAAGGCCTGGGCAGAGATAAGAGGGAGAGAGTTAGGGGTTCTTTCCATGCCCTAAATATCTTGCCCATACCTCCTGTGTGTTCTATGAACAATCAGGGGTCCTGTCAAGGCAGTGCTCCATGGGACTCTCCTGGAGCATTCTGGCAGCTACTCCCTGCTTGCTCTACTTGGCCAGGATGGAACCAGCTCTCTATCACTAGCCCCAGGCACTGCATTCAGGAACTCCACCTCTTCTTGTGTCTACTTTTTTAAAAATTACATTACAAATAAATCCTGAATTTACCCTGAATGGAACGTGGACCAGTCACCTCAGCCCCTGCAAGTTTCCTCCTAACCAATGGGCATCATGGCACCATCCACTCTCCCCATCCACAAATTAGAAACCAAGTCTGAAAGCCAAAAGTGGCTGTAGAACTCATTTGGCCACCTGGAGTCCTCTTTATGGTTATTTATGTATTCCAATTTGTGCCAAGTTTATTTTCTGCCACGCCCACCACTGTTCCCCTCAGTGCTTGACACGGTTCCACTGGGAATGATGAAGATTCTTGCACGGTCTAATCTTCTGGGAAATGTGGACGTGGCATGTTCCTTCTTATTTTTGTGTTATTTCTTATTGTTATTGGCAAATATTTCAGTAGATAATCAGACATTAAGTGATTTGGAACATAAAAATAACACTGATCAAGCCTTAATTGATTTCATATTAATATTACCTTAAGCAAACAGAAAAAATGTTGTGGGTCAGATCAACAAGAGTTATTGTCCACTGCTCTCAGTTAGCTTATTGCAGCCAGACTGCCTGGCTGCTTTAACCCAAACCAGGATGTGCCCCCCTTAGTGAATCTGTTTTCACAGTTCAGGGACCACAGTGGATTGCATATAAGATTGATGGGAAGCTGTATCTTGGGTGTCAATTAACTTATTAACAAAAGGAAGTTCCACTTTATATACGATAGACAGGTCAAAAGGTATTTATGCTGCATGTCAGTCTCCCAGAGATGTCTAAAGTACAGCTGTTATCCTTGACGTAACTTCAAATCATGATGTGTTAAACCTAAAAGGACAGCCTCAGCTCTTATGGTTCCTAGTAAGATGAAAACCAGAACCAGTTAATGGTTTAGTGATGTTTTGTTTAAGTAGAACTTGATTTGTTTTGATTATATTATGTCCATCACATTCCCTTAGAGCTTTACCACCTCCCCTTCTATGTAACCTCAAAAGAATGTACTCAAGCTGAATGTATAGATATATATAGACCGTGTGTAAAACAGCAGTAGCTAGAGTGAACTTAGAACTTAGCCATGAAACAGTAAAGTTACAACTAAGCCTCAGATCTTCCAGTCTGTGTCGCTTTATTCTCGTTGCCGACGCCTTCCCCCCACCAAGCTGCAACAGGACCCTTGCTAAGGCTGGACCTCGGCAATTTTCCACTGAAGAAATTCATTCGTGTGTTTGATTATGCGGCAGGGAACTTGTTCCATATAAATAACAGACTCATCATATCCTTTTCCAGAAATCTGAAGTCTCTGTTCTGATCACCTTCCCTGGGGGGTTTGATCAGAGGCATGTGGAGCTGTGGATCTGCACTATAGACCTGTGGACGTGCAGTGCGCGGTGCCTGGCTCCCGGCACCACACTGGTTTACAGTAAGGACTTCATGAACATGGACGTCTCTTCTTCAGTGGAGCTTGGAATTTTTAATATTAACTTCATATAGCTCATGAACTCATAACTCATGTAACTCATTAACTATATTAGATTTTTATCTATGTTTTTCTTAAATTCTGAATCAGAGCTGGAATTTGATACTCACTAAAAATATAGAAGACCAAGGGTCATCCCAGAAGTTCACAGATGAATCCAGTCGCAGGAGGTACAATAAATAAGCCCAGGTTCAGCTCTACTCAGAAGGCACAGATTCATTAATGTAATTCATGCATGCATCTGAAGAGGTAACGAAATCCCAGTGTAGCAAAGAGAAATTTCCTGCAAAACAAATTTGTGTAGCTTAACACTGATGAGAAGAAAAAAGCAAAATACACAGGGCTCCCAGCGAGAAGGGTAGCAGCAGAGAGGAGGTCAGGCTCTGAAGCGCTCAGTCTGAGCTGTGCAAACAACTGGATGGAACAGTGAAGAAAGTGTGCCCCTGTCTTCCTTCACTGGCTTGGGTGGGGCTTCTTTTCCCGGGAGTGGATTTGTCAGTTCCTAGGTTAGGGGCCTCCTTTTGTTTTGTTCCATTATTGAAGTTGATAAAAGAAATTCTGGACACTGGCCTTTTGCTGAGACTAGTCTTTCTGGACTATAGAGCAGAAAGAAACCTTCTTGGCACTGAGTGAGGACAGCGGAAGGCTGCTTTGCAAGAGCCTAGGACATCTCCCGTGAGCTTTCTGGTTAGTTGCAAGGTTAGGAGCAACATGAAAGAAGTTAGGGTTTCGCTGAGTCAACAGCGAACGTGCCAGAGGTGTTTGGGGCTGAATACTAAATACGAGGTAGATATGAGACAGCCAAGCCCGCTCTCAGTCTTATGGGATTAACAGACATACCAGAAAATTAGGTGCTAAAAATCGGACCAGTCTTCAAGGCTATGGAATTAAGAGAATTCTTAAATAGGAGGTTAGGAAGTCAGTCCAGACTTCTAAGACTATGTGTTCAGCAGAGATACCAAGAAGTTGGAGCTGGACAAGACCAGGTCAGTCAAATCAAACCCATGACCCAGGACAACAGCCTGCCCTGTTCTGAGAACATCAGGGACTGTCCTGATGAGAAAAGACAAATTCCAGGTGTGAGGGCCAAGTACCTGCACCGAATAGTCACTGCAGAAACCTCTGGTTGCCGCTCCTTATTAGCATAGGAAAACCACACCCAGGTGGAGACAGGTGGCACTGACAGGCATCTCCTGGAGAGGCACCCCAGGCAGAGAGGGCAACGCCCACCTCTCCATGCAATGACATCAGGGGCCTGGTCCCTGCCCACCCCATTGAGCTGTGCACCCTTGTCCTTCCAGGCAGCCTGGAATTCTATGCTCCTCCCTCATTCCAGAGCCTAAGAGTCATCTTGCTCCTGTCTCAGCAAGACTTTGGTGTGATCCTTCTGACAGAGGCGAGGGGAAGGGAGGAATCCAGGTGCATGTTACCCTGTGGCTGTTACTTGGCCCCTTCAGTCCTCCTTTGCTCTTCCCCTCTCAGTTCCTGTCACCTGCCAGCTGTGGCCTGTAGAAAAGTAATGTCTCCTCCTGAAGGAACAAGACTGCATGAGGAGCTCTGCTAGGGGTGCCACTTTGGAGACCCACCAGCAGCCAGGGGTCAGCAAGGCTCCAGGTCTTCTCCATGAGGGAGAGGAGACCACCTGTAGGACGGAGCAGAATGCTCTGCTAGGTGTTTTTTTTTTTTTTTTTTAATCACAATTAGTATCAAGGACCTGGATACCCTTACCCATATCAGGTTTGCCGGAAGACACTCATTCAAGTCTCCATGTGCATATGAGCAGATCACTCGGAATCCTGGATTGCTCTTCTCATGGTGTGAAGCCACCATGCTGCTTAGCAGACCAAGAGCTGGAGCACAGCAGTTGGATTAAAGCCACTGAGTTCTGACTGCAACTGCCCACACCAGAAGGATGGGCCTCAGTGTCAATTTCCCTGTTCATCAGCTGTGCACCAACCAGTTACCACAGAATAGGGCTGTCCACACGCGAAAGCAGAAGTCACCCTATATAAATCCCAGGAATAAATACACCTGCATGTATATGTTGTTTACAGATGAGTAAGAAACATATAGGATCCCAGGAGGTAAGAAGGGCCAATAGATCATTCACGAGACAACAGATTGAGATAACCAACTCTTGTAACTACAGAAATATCAAAAAGTCACAGAAATATGTGTATATTCCCATTCACAATAAAAGATGACCTATTTTAAAGTCATAGCACAATTTTTGTCAGGTTGGTGAGAGTTAAATGAGATAAAGGTGCACGGTCCTCGGCTTGGATGGCACAGGGGGCCTGAGCACAGGACTCTCCCCTCCACCTTCCTCTCTTCTTGTCGACACTGGCATCCCTGCCTGTGGACAGGCGGCCCTGCTGTGTGCTCTCCCTGTCGTTCCGTCCTCTTTTCTGCAGTGTTCCCTCCTTCCCGCCAGCTTCCGCTGTCCGAGCACCGCCTGTCCCCTGCTGCTCTGAGCTCCCGTGGGCTACACTGTGCTGTCTGGCCACAGCCTAATGGCTTTGCTGGTTTATAGGTTCATTTTTTACTATAAGATTTCAACTTAGGTCTGCTTTGTGGAAATAATTTTCTGGTGAGTTTTCCTACTTTAGAATGATTTTGTGCTCTCTTTCTTCACTTTTTTCATCGAGTAACTTTGTATAGCAGCAAACCGAATTTCTAGGTTTGAAGGGTTTTTTTCTTTCTTGCTTGCTACTCATTAAGGATTACATTCTCATTCGCATGATTTCTGATAATAAGTCTGCTCTGAGTCTTACCCTCGTTCCTCTGTAGGGAAAGTATTTTTTCACCTTTGGATTCATTCAAGATGCTCTGTTTGTCTGGGCAAGGTTGCACACACCTATAACTCCAGAGATTCTGGAGGCTGAGGCATGAGGATCCCAAGTTCCAGGCTAGCCTCAGCAATTTAGCAAGACTCAACTTAGGGAGACCCTGCCTCAAAGTAAAAAATAAAAAGGTAAAAAATAAAAAGGGCAGGGGACACA
>JAJEJO010002959.1:6207-41989 GCA_020662805.1 Glaucomys volans | reverse complement strand
AACAGCCCTTTCCCAAGAAAAACACAAATCCATGTTTACAAAATTACTTGACAAGAAATGTTTATAACAGCTTTATTAAAAAGAGCAGAATGTTTGGAAAGATCATACTGTGGCACATTAATACAAAGCACGTTACTTAGCACAGGGAAATCCGGAGACTCTTAACACTCTGGATGAATCCTGATGAACACCACCAACAAAACACGCTCAGCTGAGAAGCTAGACACCAAAAGTTGGCAACCATGGGAGTCTATTTTTTTGAAGTTCAAATATAGGCATAATTAATCTGCATGGCCTCTTTTATCCCCAAAGCCAGCAGTGGGAATCCCCCTCATGCAGACTTCCTCGCACACTTTGAATCTCCCACAGTTCCATCACTGACCCCTACAGCCAGGTTGCAAGGGCTTGGGCAATTAGACCAGTCTCATCTGGATAATTTCCCTATGTAAGGCCACTGGATTTGGGACCGTAATGTCATCAGGAGAATTCTTTCAAGCAGTATCCAGCTTACGTTTGCTAAATAACTGGGAGAAGGTTATGTAAAGACCAAGACCCAGGAATCGGAGGGGTAATATTCTGCCTACCACAGTCCACACTCTGGCCCTAAAGGTTTTTGTTCATCCCACGCAACAAAGCACACTCAACCCACCTCCAGCTCCTCATCACATTATAATATTAGCTCAAGCCTCAAACCTCACCAGAAGCTCCTTAGTGCAAAATCCATCTTGTCATCTTAATAAGGCACACACCTGCCTCCTGGGGCACAGTTTCTCTCTGTGGACTTGTGAAACTAAAGGGACAAGGTATAAGCCCCTAACATTCCCACCCTATGATGATGGGACAGTTGTGGCATTCCAGTACCCAAAGGGGGAAATGGAGGGAAAAGGGAATTGTTGATCCATCAAACATTTGAATTCAGCTACTCAAATGTTAGATTTTTAAAAAGTTGATCATAAGTATTCTAGTCCATATTTATGGGGTATAGTGTAATAATTCAATTCATGCAGAACACTAGAACTTACTAATTCTGTTTAGCCATTTTGGCACCAAATTTTGGCTTTGTCCTGAGGTCTGGAGCTGATCCTGAGGTTCTTGATGCCACGGTCGGGGCTCCTGGCTCTACCCTCTGTTCTCATTATCCTGCCCGGGAGTCCAATAGGGACTGGACACCCTGAGAACCACATTAGAATTCTAGCACACATTCATGGTTAACAAAGTTTTATTGTTAACTCCATAAAGAGATTATTCTAGGTCTATAGAAACTATTATCTAGTTTTTCTCTTTTAATTAACTTGTGTTCATTGACAGTTATGTTTTCTAATATTAAACAACTCTTTCATTCCTAAGATAAATGGAACTTAATCTTGGTGAATTTTTTAAAATCTCATTAAAAATATTTATATTTGCTTCACTGACATTTAGCATTTTCTTACCTTTATTCATGAAAAAATCTAATCAACCACTAACTGGACATGAATGGAGAAATTGTATAATTCACTGTCCATCTCCTCCTCTTGTGGGATGTCGCCAGCTTGGCACAGACACAACCCCAGGCCACCGGCAGTCATTCCTGATTGTCCCCACCCTGCTTCACCGGTTTCTCTTAGGCAGCATCCAGCTGAGGGGTTGGGAGGATGCGATGAGTGCAGAACACGCCTCCTCCTGGCCCCTCTGGCCTTCCCTTTTTCCTAGAGGGTGGGGCCAAAAGAGAGCCACCGAGGTCCTCCCCCAGGAGCTGCGTGGACAGCCGGACAGGCGCTCACCAGCGCCGACAGCACCAGCACGCGTGGCCTCTTCCGCTTAGGCATTTTTTTTTTTTTTTTTTTTTTTTTTTTTTTTTTTTTTGGCCCCTTTCCTGAAGATCTCTAAAATCCCTTATGCATTTCCGGCTCTCGCCAGGCCGTGTGGCGCTACATTTAAGAAGCAAACCTACCTAATGGGACTGGGAACGGAGCACGGCCTTTGCTGGGAGGGCGCCGGTTCCCGCCGGTGCTGGGGCTTCTTTTCTTGGGCTCCCCTGTCCGGCCAGCCCTTCACGCCGCGCTCCTCCTGGTTTAAAGGCTGCACCCCAGGGCGAGGAGCTCCATCGCCGCCGCCCTTTCAGCTCCGTGCGTGTCCTTCCACATTCGAGCTTGTGATTTTTTAATTGCTTAAAAATATACAGAAAACTGAGAACTGAGAACTAGGGAAAGCAAGCAAAAACCTCATCCCCCCAAATTCTATACCAGTGAAAATATCCCTCAAAGATGAAAAGAACGTAAAGGGTATTAATTGGAGGGGCTCCTTGCCAGCACACTTCCCGAGGGGATTATCTGTTTCCACAGGAAGGAAGGAAGGATGTCCGGGCAGCGCAGAGGGACACTTCCCAGGCAGGACGCCACACGCCCTCGTCAGCCCAGACCGTGAGACCCCCTCTCAGTGGTCCAGGGGACAGACAGCAAGTGCCCAGAGGCCCCAGAGCCTAAGACTGGTTTGCAGAGTTTCCGAGGGAGCGGTTTGTCAGCCTCCATTATCACACGGCCCTCCTGGGGGCTGCTGTGTATCTCAGCACACGTTCACCCCAACACAAGCCACACAAACACGGCACACACAGCACGACCCCCTCAGGCTTGGCAGAAGCACACTCCACACAAACCAGATGCACAGACATCACAATACCACACACACTGCGCAGACCCTACGCCACGCACACGGCTGGGTCCCCACGCACCACAGCACCCAGGTGACACAGGGCCCCACAGCACACGCTCTTCTTTCTTCGTGTCCTCGTGCACAACAGTCCACGTCACGCTCATTCCCAGAATGTCCCTTTTCCTTTGCCTGTGGAAAGCCGCAGGAGATAGGCACATTTCTTCCTCAAAACTTTCCCGTATTACCAAGTATCTTCAACAGGACAGGAAGGACCCCAGCGCCCTCTGCAGAAGTGAATGACTGTCCTTGTTAGGCAGCAGCCTCCAGGGAGCCTGACCTGACTCAGGACAGAGAGCAGCCCTTTCTTCTCCTTTAAAGACATTTCACCCAATCCCACACAATACTGAATTTCTGAGTTTGCTAGGAACATCCAGATAAATCCTTTGCCAAATCCTTGGACCTCTTTGCACCCAAGTTAAACGTTTGATTCTTCACTTTCACGCTTGCCTTGCCTCTTCTGAGGCGTTAGGAGTCTTAAAATTATCCAGTGGACTAGAAACCTGGGATGTGCCCACAACTCAGTGGCATGAGAAACTGATGCCCGTGGTCTCTGCCTGTCCAGGAGGTGGAGCTTCCTTCCAAGGGTGCTCCCCAGGGTTCTCTGATGGAGGTGGCCCTGCTGTTCAGAGCTACTCGCCCAGGAAAGACCAGGATGTCTGTCAGCCCTGTGGATGCCTTTGGAGCTCATTCTCTCCCTCCCCTCCCTTCTCCTCCTTCCTTTTTTACCTCCTCTTCCTTCTTCCCCCACTGCCCTCAAAGATCACACCTGTCAGATAGTCCTCGTATTGGAGTGGGTGACATGTACCTTGCAGGTCTATCTTCTGGAAGGTGTGGCTCCCTCACACTTCTGCCAGGACTCCAGGGCCTCCTGGCTGAGCTACCTGACTGTGGCTGTACCTGGGAGCAGTTTTAACCTGAAGCTCTCTAAAGGCCATCTCCTTATCATTTAGGATCATCTAAGCCTGAATCAGTGGTTTTGCACTATTTATTACTTACTTAAGCATTTTATTTTTCACTGTGCTTTCTAAATGCCATTAAATGTTGGATACTTAGCACGTGCTCCATAAACTGGACCGTTGTTTTCTTTTTTTTTCTTTTTCTGAATACGTGTTGTCTACCTTAAATTCCTTTGCCCAAGAGACTCTGGTACCTTGTTGTTCAGTTGGATTTTTGTTTCTGGCATCTTCTCTGTGTGACACTATAGCTAGAAATTTCTGGCATCTTTTGGGAAAGGGGCACTTTTAATGATTGAAAGCCCCACTCAGCACCTGCTCAATGTCAGTGTTTGGCGTGAACAGCTCTGCTGTCTGGTGTCAGTGTCCCGGGTTCTGGGCACTGATTACATTGGGACACCTTCTTTCTGTTTGTTGGCTCCCAGGCTTTCTGCTGCTGTGTGAAGCTAGAATTGCTTCTTCTAGATTCTGCCCTGGATTCTGTGTTTTACTTATTGTATTTTTGATGTCAGTGCCTTATTAGGGAAATTTTGGAACACACAAAAAAGTAGAATGGTTGGATGTAACCATGAACCTGTTAACTGGCTTCAACAATTATCAATATTTGGCTGTTGGAGTTTCCATACCCTATGGAATTTTTCTGTAATATTTTAAAGAAAATCTCAGACATTATGTCATTCTTCCTATAAAAAGGTCGGCATGAATACCTAATCCATTAGAATTTAAAAATATATAACTAACACACCCTCATCACACCTAGTAAATAAGCAAAACATAAAAATGATTGGTCATTGAAAAGCCAACCATTATGACAACTTTCCCAGCTGCTTCAAAGTGACCTCCTTCATGCTTGGTTGGTTTAAATGAAGATCCACGAAGGACTCACCTGGCACTTAGTTTTTAGGGCTCTCATGTCTCTTCGACTCTGCAGCAGTCCTCTCCCCGTTCTGTACTTGCTGTTACTTAGCAACAACATCAACAACCGCAAAGCGGGGTCCTTTGCAGAGTGTCTCTCGTTACTGCCATTTTCCAGGTTTCCTCATGCTCTCAGGTCTCATCAATGGCTAGGTATCTGTAGGAGCTTGGCAGGTTCTGCTCAGAGGGCGTGAGGCATGTGCTGCTGTCTCCTGTGGGAAGCCCCCAACGGTGGCACCTCACCTTTAGTGATGGCAGACTGGCTGCTGACTCACTTGCGAGTGAAGCTCTCACCAGTCTCCACCTGTGGCTTAGGAAATGGAGCCGAGATCTGCCATTTCACCACGAGCTGCAAATTGTGGTCTGCTGAGTCTATCACACCTCTTCACTTAGGAGCTGTATTTTATTTTTTTTCCAACAAATAAAGGCAATTTACCTTAGCGGATATTTGGTAACCTAGAAATATGGACTTAATAGGAAAGTTATAAACTTTCAGAATAAGGACTTAGCCTCTTAGCAAAGATGACCAGCTACAATTATGACCTCATGGACTCCACTGGATCTGCTGTCATCAGTCACATTCTCATTCCTTTCTGATGCACAGGCTGCCCCTCATTTGGCCAGCGCAATTCCCTGAAAGCTGATTCTGGTGTCACTGTGACATGACCCTGTGATCTTGGAGAGCTTCCTTCTTTTCTAGCACAAAAACTTCTTCCAGTTATTTATTTATTTCCTATTTTCAGACTTGGGTTTTTAAAAGGAGTGCTAGTGACTGGTGGGAAGTGGTGTTTAGAGACTACACTTCAGGCAGTGAGTGCTCACCATACCTGGATCTTATCAATTCTAGGCCTTTTCAGCAGAGGGAGCATAGAAAATGTATTTTTAGAAAAATATTTTAAGTTATTTCTTATATTTCCAATTGAAATTCATTATTTGAGTGATTTAGATTTCTATCATTTTATATTCTAATGTATTTCTCTTGTTTAAACATCTTTGATCCTAAAGAACACACTGCCTTGCTTCATTATGATGCCTACGTTGACAGCAGAATAACACTTACTAGTATTACCAAATAGCTCCCCAGAAGCAGGGCCTGAGATGAAGACATGTACCAAAGTGGTTCAGCAGACAGTGGTTTCAGGAAAGAAAAACATGGAGAAGGTGAGGAACCTGAGAAGCCAGCAGGGTAACAAGGCCAGACAAGGGTCTAATGACAAGCCAAGGCTGGTGGAGTCAACTTTGGACTAGTTTTGCAAAGAAGCCCGGGAATGGTGTAGGCCACACCTCAGAGTCATCCAGCTAAAGCTAAAGGCCTCTGAATATTTATCTGCTGTCAGGTGTTGGCTACAGGCTACTTTGGGGAGCTCCTGACTTCCAGGACTTCTGTCCTTCAGACCCAGCAATGAGCACATGACTGGTGGTGGAGAAAGCACAGGGGAGTCTGCATGTGCCAAAGCAAGATATGGCAGATAGGGGCAGAGCGGTGACAGCATCTGCTACCCGTTTCACTGCTCAGTCCATTTGTCCATTCTCTCCCTCATCAAGTCCATCCCAATGACTCTTCAGGACGACAGGAACACGTATCTCTGCTTTTGCTGCAACTGGTCCCAAGGACTTTATTGACAATCACAATCCCTCTCCTCTATCCATTCTAGTTCTCCATACCTTTGGTGGCACTTCTGCTTATCTGGGTGGCCTGCTGTATGGGGCAACCCAACCACTCACTTTGGTGGGGAAGCCATGCCCTTGTCTCACTGTGGTTGCTGCAATTACTCACTCATGTTTCAAAGGAGCATGGGATTTCCTGCTCTCTAAACATCCTTGTACCTGTCTCCTTTGGTTAGAAGCAACCCACCTTTCCACAATGGCCAAACTTCTGATTATTCTTACCTTTGTGGTAACTCCTTTATTTCCTTCCTAGCCAACCAATAATAGGATCCTAAAATGTCAAGGCAGCACTCAAAATTTTAGGGTGATTGGAACCCTATGTTCCCTCCTGGAAGTATCCCATTTCTCTGGGAACTAGGTCTTCAACACACACTGGAAATAAAGATATTGGAAAGGAAAGTACAAATTCCCACTAGGATGATAGAAAGCAAGCCCACAGCAGTGTGGAGGGACCATTGGTTTGGAGACTGTCTGGTCTACTGTGTCACCATGTCGTAGTGTGTGCCCTGATCACTGGACCCTGTGAAGAGGTGCCTGTTTGCTGGCATCTGATATACTCGTAACCCAGATGCTCTGGGTGCTCACAGTGGTGGCCTTTGAGGGTCTCTGGGCAAGGAAATCACTTATTTCCAGAAAATGTGCCTATTGTAACAGAGATAAAACCCTGCCCTTTGAGGGGGAGGAAGATGTCATTGTCAACATCCTGAGAGATCATAGTACATAGAATGCAGAACATAAGTCTCTACCTTTGATAGTGGCCATCTGTTAGTGGCAGAGGCTAGTGCAGTTCAGGCGAGAGGGAGCCAGGCTTTTGAACCTATTCACAACTTCCCTTCCTGCCACCAACACAAATCTCTTCAGCAACCCACTCAGCAAGCACAGACGTGGTCGAGGACAGAGAGTGACCTATGTGCACTCTGCAGTCATCTGTTCCTCTGGTTGTTGGATGTGTTTTCTGCAGAAGATGCTCCCTGGTCCACAGTTACCTGTGACATTAAGATTCTGCAACATGGCGCCCACACTCTGACTTCATCCAAACACGTCTTCCCCAGATCTCCTTGTCACTGACCATCAGCTTCTCCCTTCCAGATCCCTGACCAACCAGCAGGTCACTTGCCAATTTTTAGGAGTTTAGATGCATCCTAACTTCAAGCCACTTCTCTCTACATAAAATCAGAGAAAGAGTAAATTACAGCAGCTAAGTCTATACTTGAGAAGAATTTCCCTTACTTTCTTTCTCCCCCAACCAACCCCATGCAGCCATAGGACAAGAGCTGTCTGTCTGGGTTTGCCCTGATGTACTGGGCTAGCATATCCATGAACCTAGAACTCATGTTCCTCCTTCCTTAGTGGGTCAGAGGGCACGCTGTCATGGAGAAGCACCGACACAAGGATGGTAGGCAGCATGGAGGTCTGAGCTACCTGTCCATGAAACATTGTGTGCCTTGTGAAGAGCTGGCATTTTGAACCTGGGTGTTCTGCTCTTATCTGGAACATTTTTATCAGTTCCCAGTGACCATGTCAACCACTTAAAGTGTAACTAGATTTCAAATCTTAACTTGGAGAAAATGCAATTTATCTCTTATCCTCGTTTGCTTTTGATTCTTTGCTCTTCTACCTTTTTGAAGATGACCAGTTTGCCTTGGCTTCTTTCAGATCCAGATTCTTGTATAAAAGCTTTTGTTCTGGCTCAATTCCTGAGATACTTCCCTTTCTAGATTCTCATTTATCTTTTGGTGCTAATTAGATAAGGATCCAGATTGCTGACCATCCCTTTTGCTACAAAAGAGGATTAGGGCCCAAACCTATCTATTGGTCATTGCACTGCAAGCTTCAGTTTTTATTGTGCTCATTGACTTGTAGCTTCTATTTGTCATATCTATTTACAAGTGACAGGAGTCCAAGAAAAAGAAAGGAAAAGAAAAGATGGAGACTGATGTGGGTCAGAAGTTAGAAATGAGTGGCTGGGACACGCACAGTTCTGGAGGCCACAGAGACTGGGCTGCAGAACAACTCAGAAGCTTCTGTACCGTCCCTCCCTTCTGTGTGCGGTTGCTGCTGTCATTCACAAGCCAAGAGCAGCTGTGCTCCATGCCATCCTGGTTCATACCACACAGATGTTTGGCCTCCATCTGAAGCCATACTTGGGGCAAGGACAGTATATAGAAAAGCTTACGTCTAGAAATTACATGTTACTTTTACTCACCTTTTGTCGATCAAAGCAAGCAGTCACATGATCCAGATAAACATTAATAGTGACAAAGTACAAACTTCCTTTAAGGAAAGCAGCACATGTCTGCGAACAATAAGATATTCCACCACATGTGGAAATAAAAATAGAAAAACTCAGATCCATCCAGATTTGTTGAACCAGTATACCATTTTTGAATTGTGAAAAATGAAATTCTATTTGTTTTAGCCATTCCTTACAGTTCAAGAAATCAGCAGCACCCAAATCAGCTACTTCATTCACTTTCACTGAGTTTTGCTTTCAAGGACTCCACTTTTGGGGCTTTATTTGCCTCCTCTCCCTTTCCCCCATTTCTGCCTGGCCTTCATAAGTAGTTTATTGGTGTATTCTTTGGGTTCTATCCTTCTTAATTTCTGCAATTTTTTCTTATATTGTATTATCTGAGGCTCTGGGGAAGAAGTCCAATTCTCTCATACTCTCTTGACGCTTGCTTATACTGGATTGTCTCGAGTACTGTTGAATTTCAGATTACGAGGTAATGTTTCAATGTTACCTCCAGGAGCCTTGCCAATGGTCAAGGGATTGCTCCCCAGGGAGATTTTGTGTTTGCTTCTGCTAAGTGACACACAACTGAGACACTTTTCTGTACCCTACATAGCTTGAATCTTTCTGGAAAACAAAAGTAGCACAGAGTTAAATCCAAAACTAAAGTATGAACAGTAAGCAGCTAATTTTATAGGAAGGGTTGAGAGTTTTTTGTTTGTTTCTTTTAATCACCTGGCATTTGGGGCAAGAGAAAATTTTCTCACCTTGAGTCAGTGAACAGATGTCTTTTCTAGTTTACCTGTCATGACAGGTCCTTGCTTTACTAGTGGCCATTAGAAAAGAGCATTCTCCGGTAAAAACTTTAAATTGTATGTCAATAAAAAAGAATTGGGTTCAGGCACTCTCCAATTAGGACAGTAAACGTAATTGGAGAAAACAACCCTGTGGTGCTCATCCTGCTGGCATCAAACACTTGAATGAGGCTCCTGCCTGAGAGGCCACATGCTGCTTCCTGGGATGAAAGTGCAGAACAGTAGCAGCTTCTGTGGAATCTGTGTTAGGGCATTGCCTCCATTTCTGTAATGCAGAATGGCATTGGAAGTAAAGAGTTTTGATGAATTTCAGACAAACATGACAAGAGTAGGGAAGCCTTGCAGAAGGTCAGAGCTGCTCCTTTCACACCCTCAGGTCATTCTCAGGGCCCCAGCATCAGAGTTGGGCCAGGAAGAATAGGAATGTCGAGGCCACCCTGGACTTTTTCCTTGGAACAGCCAGCCATGGCCTATGAGATCCATTCTACTATCTCTTGGCTTCAAGTTTACCTTTTGTCTGCTCTGTGAAAATGAAGGTGGGTGCTTTAACATTTTCCTTAGCCAGCAACTTGGAAGTTGCTGGAGTGGGGAGTGAAGGGTGTCATCCTGGGTTTGGGTGGTCCCTGAGTGGGCTACAGAGAGATGGGAGCCTTCAGAGTAGGTGTCTTCAGAGCCAACAGATGTGTACACACGTCTGAATGTCAAGAGGAAGTAAAAACTTAATCAAATTGAAGATTCCACCTACACCAGTTTTCTGGGAAGTACTAATAGTTTGACCCTTCCATTACAAGGTAGTCCATTTTCAGTGTCTGCTGATTTTTTCCCCTTAATGTTTCTCTGCCCCCAGAGGAGAGTCCAGATCCTCACGACAGAGTGGATCTTGCGTGCTGGGCATCGTAATCTCTTGTGAACCCCACGGTCAAGCTGGGAACATCTCAGCACTGGAATCCAGGATCACAGGACGCAACACCATTTCTGATAAACCTATGATAAAGCGTAAGTGACCCCCCACAAATTCTGAATAATGCCAAAATAGGACAAAGTTCCTCCCATTTACCAGTTGACACTGGCAAGCAAATTGAGTTGTTACAAATTACTTGAAATGACCATATCTTCTCGTTCCAGTGTCAATCTCTTCTCAACCCAGCTGCGGAAGGATTTTCAGTGAAGCTTTCAGAGGACATCATCAGAAGAGGAGACGCCAGGCTTTGGGCCTCAAGTCCCAGCAGGCCGAGGGGAGCTAGCCTGATTTTTCAGGGCCTCCACCCCAAGGGCCCTCCCACCACACACACCCCACCGCCAACCTCAAGAGGAAGCAAACCAGCCTTGATGCGCCCATGCCCGCCTTGCAGAAGCCCACAGCTCCAGGCTCTCTCGGCTTAGGCCGAAGACTGGCACAGTGGGACGACCTGGAAAGGGGCGAGCGGTTCGGCCATGGCCCCGCCCCCCGCGCGCCCCAGCAACACCCATGTGGGCCTGGGATTCCAACCTGAGGCCTCCTTGCCTGCGCGACCTCCCTCGAAATTTGGGGTTTCAATGACACCGTGGCACACAAAGTTCATTCAGAAGGTGCTGCTAGCTCTAGGCGTGCCAGTAAGGCTAGTTACGTGACTAGCCCCAGTTCCACGCTCCCCTTGCTTCTCAGCCACACCAGAGTTTCAAGCGAGTTCGCCAAACCCAGCAAGCATACTCCTAAACTGGGTCCCGCGACCCGTTAAGCAACCAGTGTGCAGCCCCTTAGAATGTGTAGGTGGCTCTGAAAAGAGCCTTTGGTTTGTCGCGTTCCTCTGGCGGCTGGTCAAGTTCGCTTGGCGCTGGCGTACTTGGCGGCGGCCTTGGCATCCTCGGACCCTGCGTGCTTGGCCAGTTCACGAGGCAGCAGCAGGCGCATGGCCGTGTGGATCTCGCGGGACGTGATGGTCGAGCGCTTGCTGTAGTGCGCCAGGCGCGACGCCTCGCCCGCGATGCGCTCGAAGATGTCCTTGACGAACGCATTCACGCTGCTCCCCGCCTCGGAGGAGACGCCGGCATCCGAGGGACCCTGCTTCGGCACCTCACGGTCGAAACCAGCACAATGGGCGGCATCTCTTGTGCTTTCCCCACCACCTTCCTTCTTCTGGCTTCTAGAAGCTGCTTTCTTAAGACCCTTCTGAGAAGTGGCGGCATTGCTTGGAGTGAGCCCCGGCATGGCCAAAGCTCGGTGGCGAGTTGGAAGAGAGCGGCGACCGCGGGTGAGTGCCGTATTTATAGGTGCAGAGCTCAAATGGCGTCCTTTGCACCTGCCACGTGATTGGATATTGCTGTGTATGTAAATGACGCGACACCTTTCAGGTTCTCTGATTGGTTAAACGGCAGGCAGCCCGCAGAACTGCCACAAGCCACCACCCGACTATAAATAGGCTGGGAGCCGGTCTTAACGGAAGCTGTTTCCGTTATTAACAGATGGCCACGAGCTTTGCGTGGGTGTGGAAAACAGGGGAACAGCCGTGGTCAATCATGGTCTGAGAAGTTGATCTGGTGGTTGGGGCAGCTGAAGGTGTGGTGTTTAGGGCTCTGTGCTATCCACGTGGACTTCCCATTGTGGGTGGAACTCTTCCAGTGCCCACTTCAGGGATGCAGGCATCTCAGCAAGCTGCTGAAGTGGACATGCCATCATCCTTGGGAAAGGGAGCAAATGTAGACCAGGTCACAGTTGTGCCAACCTACTTCGTTCCTAAGAAGAAGGAAGATGTCAAATACTGTTTGGGGTCGGGTGTGGTGGTGTAGTCTTGTAATCCCAACGATCTGGGAGGCTGAGGCATGTTGTTCTCGAGTTTAAAGCCAGCCTTAGCAAAAGCAAGGCACTAAGCAACTCAGACCTTGTCTCTAAATAAAACATAAAATAGGGCTGGGGATGTGGCTCAATGATTGAGTGCCCTTGAATTTAATCCCTATTATGCCTAGAGCTTCCCTGGCAAGGGCCAGCAGGGATCCCCACCAGGGATCAACAGGACCATGGTGACCACGTTTTCCACACCCACGCAAAGCTCGTGGCCATCTGTTAATAACGGAAACAGCTTCCGTTAAGACCGGCTCCCAGCCTATTTATAGTCGGGTGGTGGCTTGTGGCAGTTCTGCGGGCTGCCTGCCGTTTAACCAATCAGAGAACCTGAAAGGTGTCGCGTCATTTACATACACAGCAATATCCAATCACGTGGCAGGTGCAAAGGACGCCATTTGAGCTCTGCACCTATAAATACGGCACTCACCCGCGGTCGCCGCTCTCTTCCAACTCGCCACCGAGCTTTGGCCATGCCGGGGCTCACTCCAAGCAATGCCGCCACTTCTCAGAAGGGTCTTAAGAAAGCAGCTTCTAGAAGCCAGAAGAAGGAAGGTGGTGGGGAAAGCACAAGAGATGCCGCCCATTGTGCTGGTTTCGACCGTGAGGTGCCGAAGCAGGGTCCCTCGGATGCCGGCGTCTCCTCCGAGGCGGGGAGCAGCGTGAATGCGTTCGTCAAGGACATCTTCGAGCGCATCGCGGGCGAGGCGTCGCGCCTGGCGCACTACAGCAAGCGCTCGACCATCACGTCCCGCGAGATCCACACGGCCATGCGCCTGCTGCTGCCTCGTGAACTGGCCAAGCACGCAGGGTCCGAGGATGCCAAGGCCGCCGCCAAGTACGCCAGCGCCAAGCGAACTTGACCAGCCGCCAGAGGAACGCGACAAACCAAAGGCTCTTTTCAGAGCCACCTACACATTCTAAGGGGCTGCACACTGGTTGCTTAACGGGTCGCGGGACCCAGTGCAGGAGTATGCTTGCTGGGTTTGGCGAACTCGCTTGAAACTCTGGTGTGGCTGAGAAGCAAGGGGAGCGTGGAACTGGGGCTAGTCACGTAACTAGCCTTACTGGCACGCCTAGAGCTAGCAGCACCTTCTGAATGAACTTTGTGTGCCACGGTGTCATTGAAACCCCAAATTTCGAGGGAGGTCGCGCAGGCAAGGAGGCCTCAGGTTGGAATCCCAGGCCCACATGGGTGTTGCTGGGGCGCGCGGGGGGGCGGGGCCATGGCCGAACCGCTCGCCCCTTTCCAGGTCGTCCCCCTGTGCCAGTCTTCGGCCTAAGCCGAGAGAGCCTGGAGCTGTGGGCTTCTGCAAGGCGGGCATGGGCGCATCAAGGCTGGTTTGCTTCCTCTTGAGGTTGGCGGTGGGGTGTGTGTGGTGGGAGGGCCCTTGGGGTGGAGGCCCTGAAAAATCAGGCTAGCTCCCCTCGGCCTGCTGGGGCTTGAGGCCCAAAGCCTGGCGTCTCCTGGTCTGATGATGTCCTCTGAAAGCTTCACTGAAAATCCTTCCGCAGCTGGGTTGAGAAGAGATTGACACTGGAACGAGAAGATATGGTCATTTCAAGTAATTTGTAACAACTCAATTTGCTTGCCAGTGTCAACTGGTAAATGGGAGGAACTTTGTCCTATTTTGGCATTATTCAGAATTTGTGGGGGGTCACTTACGCTTTATCATAGGTTTATCAGAAATGGTGTTGCGTCCTGTGATCCTGGATTCCAGTGCTGAGATGTTCCCAGCTTGACCGTGGGGTTCACAAGAGATTACGATGCCCAGTATTCAAGTCAGGACTTTGAACGCAAGATCCACTCTGTCGTGAGGATCTGGACTCTCCTCTGGGGGCAGAGAAACATTAAGGGAAAAAAATCAGCAGACACTGAAATGGACTACCTTGTAATGGAAGGGTCAAACTATTAGTACTTCCCAGAGAACTGGTGTAAGGTAGAATCTTCAATTTGATTAATTTTTTATTGCCTCTTGACATTCAGACTTTTTATGTGTACACCATCTTTGAAAACCTTAGTTGATGTTAAATGTGCAATAAATTCATAGAAAAAGTGCCCCGAGAAACAGCTGCAGCAGAACTACTGAATGCCTCTGCTGGTAGTGAGTGCATCAAGGAGGTGACAGAAGGGGCCTCTGAATTCACATTGTATGGAAGAGGGTGTCTTCTCTAATCAGGTGCCCAGTTGCCACCATAAAACCCTGGCAAACAGAAAACATCTGCATGACTCAAATCTCTGTGATATCAAGAATTTAAATGTAATTTTTCAGGCTGTTTGTTTCAATCAGCAGCATGTATTTACAATTCTCTCATATAAGGAGCAACTGAGCATTTTTATTGATTAAAAATACCATATTTTGTTTGTCCATTCAGCTTTGCTATTTTCCCCCTTCTGGTGCTGGGGATTGAAACCAGGGTCTCAGACTTGCCAGGCAAGCAGTCTACAGACTTTCATCCCTAGTCCTCCATTTAGTTAATGAAGATATACTGATTGCTTCCACTTTTTGGTCACTATAAATAAAGTTACATTCATATGCAGAATTTTGAGAATGTGTTTTCAGGTTAACTAGGTAAATACTAAATACATGATTTCTGTGTCATGAAGTAAATGTCTAGCTCTGTGAGAAACAGCCAAACTGTCTTAAAGTTACTGCACCCTTCTACATTCCCACTAGCAAGGAATGTTGGTCCTTCTTGCTCCGCATCTTTGTCACCATTTTTTAATGTGTTTTGGATTTTCGTCATTCTGTTAGGTCTACTGTTGTATCTCATTGCTTTTGTTTGCTTTTCCTTAATAAAAAAAAAAAAAAGATGCTGAGCTTCCTTTTATATTCTTATTTATTGAGGGGCCCTTCTGAATCCTTTGCCCATTCTTTACATGGTTATTTATTATTGTTGAATGTGGAGTCTTTTTAAAATATATTTTGGATACAAGTCCTTTGTCAGATACATGATTTACAAATATTTTTCCTCCTTTCAGTGTCCAGTCCAGTCCTCTCTAACACTTTCAAATGAGTATAATTTTTCTTTTCTTTCTTTCTTTCTTTTTTTTTTTTTTTTTGTACTCGGGATTGAACTCAGGGGGCATTCCATCACTGAGCCACATCCCCAGCCCTATTTTGTATTTTATTTAGAGACAGGGTCTCACTGAGTGGCTTAGAGCCTCGCTAAATTGCTGAGGCTGACTTTGAACTCGAAATCTTCTGGTCTCAGCCTCCTGAGCTGCTGGGATTACAGGCGTGTACCACCGTGCCTGGCAGTATAAATTTTTAATTCCAAAATGTCCAATAGAAATTATAATATAGAACAGAAATACTGGTTGCATGTACAACTTTAAACTTTCTGGTCACCCAAAAGTAACAAAAAGAAACAGGTGTAACTAATTTTAATCAAATATTTTGGTAGATTTAATACCTCCAAAAGTTATAATTTTGACATGTAATGAAGATAAAAATTATCTTCAAAAAGTTTAAAATTTACAGTTTTAAAATTAAGCCTTTGAAATCTATTGTACATTTTAAAATTAAGGCACATCTCAGTTGAGACTAGCAACATTCCACGAGCACAGTAACCACAAATGGCTAGTGGCTACAGAGTAGCTCTAAACTCTCCAGGCAAAATAAACTCTATCCTTTGCTCTAAGCCCATCTGTTTCTGTAGTCCAGGGCGCTCCATGAACTCCAGACCAAAACGTTCAATGGCTTACTCAACATCACAGTTCCAATTCTGTTCAGCCACCTCAGAATTCTCTCCACAAGAGTTTTTAATGTCTTGTGACAACCGTTTCTGAGCACCAATATTTCCTTCATTCCGGTGGATATAAAAATCAAGTGGTGAAATTCTACTAACAACCAGTTTAGATTAGACGACTTCTTCTTCTTTAGCTGTTAAGATACAGAACCAGGCTGATTTTTTTTTTTTTTTTTTTTTTTTTTTTTTCCATCAAGAATACTCAGTCGTCCAGCGCCTGGGGTCGGACTCGGGGAGAAGAAGGGGCCGGCCTTCGAATGACAGAGACGCAAGATGGCAGCCACCACGGGCTCAGGAGTAAAAGTACCTCGCAATTTCCGACCGTTGGAAGAACTTAAAGAAGGCCAGAAAGGAGTAGGAGATGGCACAGTTAGCTGGGGTCTAGAAGATGACGAAGACATGACACTTAAGAGATGGACCGGGATGATAATTGGGCCTCCAAGAACAATTTATGAAAACCAAATATACAGCCTTAAAATAGAATGTGGACCTAAATACCCAGAAGCGCCCCCCTTTGTAAGATTTGTAACAAAAATTAATATGAATGGAGTTAATAGTTCTAATGGAGTGGTGGACCCAAGAGCCATATCCGTGCTAGCAAAATGGCAGAATTCATACAGCATCAAAGTCGTTCTGCAGGAGCTGCGGGGCTTAATGATGTCTAAAGAAAACATGAAACTCCCCCAGCGCCGGAAGGACAGTGTTACAGCGATTAATCAAAAGAAACCACGTGCCCCACTCGATCTAGGCAGTCTTCATTTTCCACCGTAGACAATTTTCTAGATTCATCTTGTAGACCTCAAAGTACTGGAAGGAAGCTCCCGTTCAAAGGCAGTTTATCTTAAGAGACTGTAAATGATACTAACTTTTTGTCCATTTGAAATATATAAGTTGTGCTATAACAAACCCTCCTGTCAAGTGTAACCACTGTCCATGTAGTTGAACTTCTGGGATCAAGAAGGTCTATTTAAATCGATTCCCATCATGACCAGTGGGCACATCTAACTCAACTGTGAAAAGACACATCACACAATCACCTTGCTGCTGATGACTCGGCCTGGGGGCTCTGCCTTCTCCCTCCCATGCCTCTGCCCGTCCCGGGACAGCCCCCGGGAGAGGCCTGCTAGAGCAGAGCAATGGAGGTGGTGGCACCTGGGGACTGCACTGGGCCGGCTGCTTTGCCTGCACCCTGGTCACCTTTAAGTCTTAAAACGCTCCCCTTCCAAGTCATTGCCCCCCCCCCTCCTCTGCTCCCCTCCTTGGCCAAAGCATAGATTGTAACCCTCCGCCCCCTTTGAAATCGGCCTTCATGAAGAATTCAGGGCTCCCCGCTCCTCCCCCACCTTGATCGAGGAGTGCTGCCTTTCTCTCCTCCTCAAGTCCCTGTCCACTGGCACCACCCGCACTGTCCTCACCCTCCCTGACCTTGGCCAGAAGCCATCGGTCAGGTTGGAAAGCCCCTGACCTCCCTCCTCCACACTTGAACCACGATCTTTCCCTCTCTACCAGTCTGGGAAATGAGCTTTGGTCCTGGGCCCTGCCACTCTGCTGTCACCCTAAGCCGATGCATCTTTGGCCCAGGTCCTCAGGTGGACAGGGCAACCACCAGGGTTCCACAGACCTGCCAGCCCTCCTAGTCCATGCTGGTTAGACTGGCAGGAAGGCCACATGAAGACACTTGTAAGCACACAGGGTCCCCCTGGGGTATCTCCTTCTCCTGTAATGACCTGGCTTTCAGGCAGTGGAGAAGGGTGAACAGGGCTCCTGTTGGGGTCCCCTGCCATCCACGTGGGTCTGGTGTGGAATCTGACAACTGGAACCAGGGAAACCTGGACCCAGCGCACACGCTGGTTTTGGTGCCGCTGCTTCCCAGGTCTCAGCAGGGACTGAGGAGGAGCCGGTGTGCACAGCAGATCCCGGAACCTGGGGGCCTGGCCTCCTGGCACGTTACTGGTCTCCCACTTCCTGTTCAGGACCACTAAATGCTGAATGTGGATGCAAACCGAAATAAAGGTGATTCATGGTGTTCTGAAGGGTTTTTTTTTTTTTTTTTTCCTTTGTATAAAACCACCTTTTGAAACAGCAACTATCAGGTCTGAAAAGCAATTGATGTTCCCATTGATCTCTTTCTGGGGAAGCCTTAGTTCTGAGGATTGGACGTCCTGTGAGTGAAGTTAACAACAGTGTTCCATACACAGCCTTTTTATTGTCAGACCATTGCCTGATTTTAATATAATAAAAAGTGTGCATTAATATTTTTTTAAAAAAGAATAATCAATCTATGGCTACAAGACACTAGGTTTCCTAGATACAGTAACCCACTACAATCCCAACTGTATATCTGCTATAAACACATATCTTGGTCATTGTCACTGCTTTTATCAGCAAAACATAATTTCTCCTTGCTTCTGCTATTTATCAGCTCTTGTGACTGGAGAGGAAGAACCTGCCATAACTCAAATGATGACTTAACTTTTCTGAGGGGTACATTCCTTATTGGGATAGTCCATGAATTCCTTTCCTAGGTCTGTTCCAATAAATTATCACAAATTTTGTAGCTTAAAACGATAGAAATATATTCTTTAACTATTATGAAAGCCAGAAGTCAAAAAAGTGTCAACAGAGTTGGTTTCATCTGGAGACTGTACGGGGAGACTCTGTGCTGTGCTTCTTTCCTGATTTCTGGTGGCAAAGGGAGATCCTTGTCTTTCCGTGGCTTATTCATACATAATTCCAATTTCTGTTTGCCACCCCATGTGACTATCTTCTCTGTATCCTTGTGTCAACATTCTTGAATACATTCACAAACACATTTTTCCAAACATGGCCTCATTCAC
Organism: Glaucomys volans; assembly: GCA_020662805.1. Classification (NCBI taxonomy): domain Eukaryota; kingdom Metazoa; phylum Chordata; class Mammalia; order Rodentia; family Sciuridae; genus Glaucomys; species Glaucomys volans. Next base: position 23,306 of record JAJEJO010002959.1, on the reverse strand, counting down.
AGGGTCCAGGGGAAGGAGCAGGACATATATTTTTTTTTAACAGACACAATTTAACCCACTACACTTCACATAGTAATAAATTTCCCCTAATCTTTAGAATGATATTCATACAAAAAATTTTTGAGTATTTTAGAGTAAATTACAGTCAATGCAAAGCCTTCCTTGGTCTCCTGCTATAACGAATTCTGCTCCAAATTTTCTGTGTCATGTTTCCGTCATTCACAAATGCCTGTTTACATCTACATTTCACTATACAAGAAAGTAAACCTCATGACACTAAAGAACGCCTTTATTTTGTTCTTTTGCGCACACACACACACACACACACACACACACATTCAATGAGTAAATGATTGAAGAAAGGAGAAAAAGGATACTTAGTTTTTAAAACATATTTTTGGAAAGGGGAAGCAACACTCTGCAGTCAGTGGTCCATGACTCTGACTGCACAGGGGGACGGTGAAGACTTGATAAGGTGGCCTGCCCCCCTCTGGCCTCTCTCCTTGGTTTCCCTTGTCCTGTATACCTGATGGTTTCATCTGAGATGAGACCAGGAATTTTCCCTTTGAGGGCTGATCTTTCTCCTTTTTTCTGTGCTCAGAGACATTATGGTGACTTTGTAGCAACTGTAGCATTCAGATTTCTAAATAAGCCTTTTATCTGGCCCTCAGCTGATTGGTACCCATTATGTTCTTACATGGTGACAATGCAGAATCACTGTCGATAGATAGGTAAAGGAAGCCAACGATTGCTTCTGCTTCCAGGACAAATCCCCAAACAACATGCTTTCTATCTGTGCATAAACCAAACACAGATCACTGACAAATTTACAAGTGGTAACATGATTGTCACCAACCATGATTTGTATGCTATTTATGTATGGGGTAAAAGAGCTAGCAGTGAAGTTTCTAATTTATGGGATTACCATTAAGAAACTATGGCAAATGAAATTTCAACTGGGTTATTGAGCAATGGATGTTATTGAACTAAACAGTGGTAACTGAAATCCACGTCTATCCACACCCACCCAGTGTGAGGACTGCCTTCACAAAGTAAACCCTTGCTTAAGGAGCTAGGGAAATAAAACAGAAAATAAACCAGCAAAGCACAAAGAATAAATAGTGAGAAAAGTGAAAATAATAATTAGAGAAAATAAAAAATATAACTGATAAATGCCAAACTACAAGAAATACATTTTTAAGTGAAATAAAGGAACCAGACACTGTGGCATGTGCCTGTAATCCCAGAGGCTCAGGAGGCTGAGGCAGGAGGGTCACAAGCGCAAGGCCAGTTCAGCAACTTAGTGAGACCCTGTTTCAAAATAAAAAATAAAAAGGGCTAGAGATGATACTCAGTGTTAAAGTGTATCTGGGTTCAATTCCCAGTAATGAAATAAATAATAATTAATTAATTAAAGGATTAATCATTAACTAATGTGGTTTGTGAAAATGAGAAAGCACATACAAAATAAGTTAATATAGGAGTTGCATTACAAAAAACAATAGTGGCAACAATCAATAGTGAAGAATTTGCTTATGTGTAAGGGACTATTTTTAAATGAATTTCTGGAAAAATCTGATTTATCAAAATTTATTCTATACTCTTAGCACATCTAAACAATAATTTCATAAAAGAAAAACAGAATTAAGAACCATCATACAAAAAAGGCATTGAATACCAATTCATTTAAAATGGAATTTCACCAAAGTTTTTAAGAGAATTCCAGTGCTGCTCAAACAACTCCAAAGTATAAAGAAGACAGCATTCTTCCATATTATTTTGGAAACTGAATAAAAATTTATTGCAAAAACCGAATACATTGCCCACAAAAAAAAGGAAAATAGAGAGTACCTCTGTTACAGTGTTGAAATGTAAATTGTAAATAATACATTGCAAGCATTCACCATAACATTAAATGTATTCTACATGATGTCCAAGCAGGGGTTTATAGCAGGAATGCATGGATAACTTAATGTAAGAAAATGTGTTACAATAACTCAGCATCATATACCTAAATATAAAAGATCTATGATCATCTCCAGAGATACTGAAAAGACATTTTAGCAAAACTCAATATCCATTCTTTAGCAAAACTCAATATCCATTCTTGATTTAAAACTCAATAAAGCAGACAGAATGATTCTTCCTCAATATAACATGTATTTAATCAGGTTGAAGGCAGAAGAACCTTCTTCATTGTTAGGGACAAAACAAGAATGTGTAATCTTCACTACTTCACATTGTTGCAAAGGTGCAAGCCACTAAAATCAGACGGGAGAAAGAAATTAGAAGTGGAACTAATTAAAAGGAGGCAACAAAATGTTTCCTATTTTCAGATAATATTGCAAACATATACAATACAACACTACTAGAAAACTAATATGAAAATAAGTTAATTGAGTGAGTTAGTAGGATATAATAATGATGCACAGAAAGCAATCTTTCATACAAAACAAAATGTTGCAACATATTATTAGGGAAGCACCTTATTTGCAATAATTAAAAAAAAACTAGAAAGTCATTTAATTTTTTAAAATGCCAAATTTATATGAAGGTAATTGCTTTCTTCCTCCAACCATCGCATGGTACCCTAGAGGCAAGCAAATGGCTTTGGCAGCACCCGGAACTGGGTTGAGTAAGCAGATCTAGAGAGAGTCCTCTGGGAAGGCTCTCTGCTTTCAGTTTTCAGTGAAACACTCTCTTCCTGCTTTTACTCTGAACAATTTGCATGAACACTTGCAACTGAGACCAGCACCAGAGTCAAGTCCAGTTGTGGAAAAGGGCAGAGGTGAGAGCACAAGGCCCAGCAGGGCTCCCATCATCCTGCTGGAGGAAACTTCTCTGACTGTGGATGTTCTGGGTACTGGTAATATTTATGACCTCAGTCAGTTCAGCTGACATTTCTTGTTATTTGTAGCCAAAATATACTGGAAATAAAGGCTATGTCAGGTTTTCTCTGAAGAGATGCTCTTCCTAGTTACCTTTTCACCTTTTACCCAAATACTCCTAACCAGCCTTGGGTGATAGAAGTAGCCTGTTAGGAGTGGTCACAAAGTTGACAGGGATGGGGGGCTGTGTGGTATCTGCTGTTTTTCAGGATATTATGGGGCAGCTGGAACAATACTGGCACAGAACCCCTCTGCCACCTTGGAGGACTTCTAGCCAAGGCAGGCTCTACATGAACCCTAACTTTACACAGAAGTACAGGGCACTTGATTTTGAATTTTTCCTGTTCATTCAGATATTCTATCAAATGAAACTAAAGCCTTTTAACGTAAAAAAATCACATGCATATTCCAAATATTTTTAAATGAAAAAAAAAATCAAGAATTCCAACAAGTAGGTTTACAGGATATAACAATTTAAAAATTGAATTCAATGTGCCAGGAATAATTTAATACCTTCTTATAAGAGTTGAAGTCAATGTCTCATCACTTTGTCTGTCTGCTCTTGAAGAGTAGTGATCTACTAACACAAGACACAAAAACACCATTTTTAATGGCTCTATCAAATAAATACTGAGATCATACCATAACTTCTATTAAGTATGAAGAGAAAATTCAGTTAAAAGTAACTGCCAATTGATTGTAGTTAGCCAGATACTACTCAAGAACAAAGTGCTTTAAAGGGATGGCAAGATCTCCACATTTCAAAGTCAACATAATTTCAACAAAACTTAGAACATCTTAATAAAGGACATAAAGCCAAGAAACCTGGGCTTTAGAGCCTCAAGTCCCAATACCTGGGCGGTAATTAGATTGTAAAGCACTTCTACTTATCAAAACAATTTGGCCAAGGCCATAGTTTATTCCAGATTGAGACCCTGTTTTGGCTAGTTGGGAATGTGACCTAGCAAAGAGCTACCTAAGTCCCTAATAACATTTATTCCAACATGGCACCTACACGTTGACTAACCCAAGAACCTCAGCTGCCTTTGAAAAGCCTCATGTACTAAAAGCTTTGGGGCACTGGAGCAATGTTCGGTTAACAGAAGTACACTAAACCAAGCCATTGGTGCTTAAGGTCGGTTATGGCTGACCAGATTAGCACACAGCTCTTTCTTCAGAAAGTGTAGGTGGCTCTTAAAAGAGCCTTTGGGTTAGAATCAAGCTTACAAAACAAATTTACTTGGAGCTGGTGTACTTCGTGACAGCTTTGGTACCCTCGGACACAGCATGCTTGGCCAGCTCCCCAGGAAGCAGGAGGCGCACCGCCGTCTGGATCTCCCGGGATGTGATGGTGGAACGCTTGTTGTAGTGCGCCAAGCGCGACGCCTCGCCAGCTATTCGTTCAAAAATATCAGTAACAAAGGAATTCATGATGCTCATGGCCTTCGAGGAAATGCCCGTGTCAGGATGCACCTGCTTCAGCACCTTGTAGATGTAAATGGAATAGCTCTCTTTACGGCATCTCTTGCGCTTCTTTCCCTCCTTCTTCTGAGTCTTAGTGACAGCTTTCTTGAAACCCTTCTTGGAAATCGTAGTGCCTTTAGAAGACAACTCCGGCATGGTAAGTGCGTACAGCTACAACGTTAACAGCTGAAAGACGGCGGCTCCAGTAAGAAAACGCCACTTGAGGCTGGGAAGAGTGGTATTTATAGGCACAACGCTCAAATGACGTAGGGACAAACACTATCTGATTGGATGATAGCAGTGGCGAGTATGCAAATGAAGCGACTCCAGTAAGACTTTCTGATTGGCTATAAAGTCATAGCCAATCAGATGGCAAATCACAACCTGCCTTTAGACTATAAATAGACCGGCTTTGGCGCACTATTCTCGTTTCCAGAAGACCCCTTCTGCGGAGATGTCTGGACGTGGCAAGCAGGGTGGCAAGGCGCGCGCTAAGGCGAGGACCCGCTCTTGTAGAGCGGGGCTGCAGTTTCCCGTGGGCCGAATCCACCGCTTGCTGCGGAAGGGCAACTATGCGGAGCGGGTGGGGGCCGGCGCACCGGTCTACCTGGCCGCAGTGCTGGAGTACTTGACCGCGGAGATCCTGGAGCTGGCGGGCAACGCGGCTCGCGACAACAAGAAGACCCGCATCATTCCGCGCCACCTGCAGCTGGCCATCCGCAACGACGAGGAACTCAACAAACTGTTGGGTGGCGTGACCATCGCGCAGGGCGGCGTCCTGCCCAACATCCAGGCGGTGCTGCTGCCCAAGAAAACCGAAAACCGTCACCACAAGATCCAGACTAAGTAATCTTCCCGTGGAAAATTCTAAACGGCGTAAGTCCTGGAGTGGTAGTTAAATAAAAGGCTCTTTTCAGGGCCACCCACGATTTCATAGAGGGCTGCGCACAGATTACAATTGTCCGCAGTTGTTTGATCCGGCCTTCTGGTACCTACACTGGAGAAGGTGGTTTGGAGGAGAATTCGGTAGGCTTTAACGCCCGTTGGTGTGAGGTGAGTGCTAATTAACAGCGATTTACTAGCTGCAAGAGCCTGTTTTCACTTACTTGAGCATCGGATGATCATTTTCTAGAGAGATGGGGAGTAAAAGCGATTGTTTTGCTTCCATGAATTAACGGTTATGACAAGGCCCTGTGGCTTCTCAAGGGCCTTGTAGAAAGATTGTTTCCAATGTGGTGTAGGCAAGATGAAAATCAGGGCGAAGAAAGTTAAACCCTGCCTATGTCTAAAGGAGCATCTGAATATTTGATAATATGGGTTTCACAAGATTTGATGAAGATTTAAACAAGAAGCTAATCATGTGATGGTGGAATACAGCCAATTTTAGGGGCCAGAAAGTGACAAGACCTGTCAGTTTTCTGAAATTGAGAAATGTAGAATATTTGAACTTTTACTACTAAAAAGGCAAAATTGTTGATCCGTTTATGCACCGTAGACAAATAGAGAAGGAAATTGCCATTAACGCTTATCCCATTTCCTAATTGGCTATGATGGCCAATCCAAGTGTTGGGCTGTCTTTGGGTCATTTTCTTAAGAAAACCCTTGTGAAATTTGTGAGCTTGCTGCTGATCTGTCATGTCAGTTAATTCTCAGTACCAACTGAAACTGTTAAAAGGGTAGTGGTAAAGCTTGCATTTTCCACAAACCATGGAGGAGCAATGTGGAAATCAGGACAATGGAATAACATCAAAGTAAGGAGGCAAAATTATATGTTCAGATAAGCTTTTTTAAATGTAAGTAAGCCTTTTGGAACAAAAATTTTACTAAGATGCATCCTGGAAGAATTGTTATTGAAGGATATATACTAAAATAGATAAATTCAGGAGGTTAAGATAAAAGAATACTATAAAGATATAAAAATATAAACATACTAGCTGTAAAGAATATGAGAGCATTAAACATCGAGCAAAAAACCACAAAATCAGTGAACAACAAAAAAACTACATAGTAACTACAGATGAATGGCTATTTCAAAATAAAACATTCTAATATGTTTAGGTTGTTTCTAGACGAGTAGGCATACTGATTAGGTTGTTTTGGGTATACATTTTATTGATATGAAATGTTAAAAATTAATGTAGAAAATATTTAATGTAGAAAAAAGTTATAAAAATCTCCATGAACCCAATGGAGAGCAAGAAATCATGAAAGAAGAAAAGGAAAGTCATAGCAAATTAAAACATAAAATATTACATATGAGAAGAATTAAATCAGATGCAGAAATGAAAGTAAATAGTTAAGTAGAGTTTGCAATAACATACATTTCAAAATAGCTGAAAGAGAAGTGTTACTTTTTCATCACTGTGACAAATAACTAAAACAATTGAGGGGAGGAAAGATTTATTTGACTTACAGTTTGAGAGGTTTCAGTCCCTAGTCAAGTGACTCCATTTCTTTGGGGCTAAGGTAAGGTAGAACCTGGTAGAGGGGTCTGACAGAGGAAGCAGCTTGCCTGGTGCCTATCATGAAGCTTGAGGGAGAGGCTGGGCACACAAGTACCCTTCTAGGGCATGGCCTCAGTGACCTACTTCCTTCAGCTAGGTCCCACAAACAAAGTAGTCCATTCAGCTTCCAATGAATTAATCTAATGGGATCAGAGTCATCATGATTCAACAACTTCTTAAAAGTCCCACCTCAACATTACTGCACTGGGGACCTAAACCTTTAACACCTGAGTCTTTGAGGGACACTTTATAGCCAAATTAATAACAATCTGCTCCTGATCCCCAAAGGTTTATGTCCATCTCATAATGAAAAAATGCATTTAGTTAATCTCCAGAAGTCCCTAAAGTCTTAATGGTTCCAGCATTTCTCAAAAAAGTTCAAGTCCAAAGTCTCCTCTGGAACTCAAGAAAAATTCTAAATGGTAAGGCTCTATAAAAACCAAAAAGTAAGTTATACTTCCAACATACAATGGCGAAGGGTAAACATTCCCATCCCAAAGGGAAAAATGGGATCATAGAAAGAAGAGATAAGATCAAAAAAATAAATAAAACCCACCAAAGTCAACACTGAGTCCTGTAGTTCCACCTCTGCTACTCTGGGCAGGGCACATGGTGGTAAAATGGAAACTCCGAAGAGCATGGGCAGTTCAACCTCTATGTGCTTATCAGTTGTGGCTGGTTCTGCTCCCTGCCTTCAAATTTCCTCTGCAGATGTCCCATGTTCCTGGCATCTCCAACCTCCTAGGCTCCATTATAGTTTGGCCTCACTCTCATAACTTTACTATTACCTTCTCAAGGGGTTGCTTGCCAGGATTTTGATCCTGGAACACATTTCCTGACTTTCTGTGCCTTCCTTTGCAATATCTGTGGGAGCCTTCATGACCTGGAACTCTTGCACTCTTCGTACCTGCAGAATGAACACCACATGGACAAGGTGAAGTCTGCTGCCAGCAGGAGTAGTAAATGTGCAGTCTTGTACCATGACTGCAGTGGTCTCCAAGTGCCTGGATGACTAAGCATGGTGAAAAACATCCTGGAAACAACTCCCTAATCAGCCATGTGTGAGCAAAATACCCCAGCCCTCTCTTCTTAAAACAAAGTCTTTCAAATGAGTTCACACTTTTATTTCCTTGAGCCTGAAATGAGTGGGATCTGGCCAATTCCTGAAATGACCTCAAGGCATCATTCCCATTATCTTGGTGCAAAATACTTAGCTTCTCCTCAGTGGCCCTAATCTCTTCAGCAACCACACCTTCCTTGGCCACAATGCACATGCTTTTCTGGCTAACCTGTGAATTTTCAAATCTTTCTGCTTTTCTTCTTACTTCAAATTCTCATTGTAAACCTGGCTAAATGCTGCTAGCAATGCCCATGCTACTGCCTAAATGCTGTATTGCCTTGAAATTTCCTCTGCCAGATTAATTAGTTCCTCACCTTGAAATTTAGCCTCATACAAAGTCTCAGGAAATGGATAAAACGTAGTCTTTTTTGCCAGAATGTAGCACATGTGTCTGTAGTCAAATTCAAAACAGAATCTTCATTCCCATCTGAGACCTTATGAACATGGACTTTGCTGTTTGCACTCCTATCACCATTCTGTTCTGAGTTCACAACAGAATTGCCCATTTAGCTCCACTGAATATATTCTAAGACTTTTCTAGCCTATATCTCCAAACTTTTCCAAATTTCTCCCACAAGTGAGTTCCACGGGACTCTGAACTACATGGTCAGGTAAAGTTACAGCAATAGTCCCCATCCTGGTATCATTTTTCTGTGTCAGTCACCTGTTCATTTCTGTGACAAATACCTGAGGCAAACGAGTTAGCATGTGTTAGTTTTCCATCACTGTGACTAAGATACCTGACAGAAATAAAGGAGGAAAGACATTCTTTGCTCATTGTTTCAGAGGTCACAGTCCATGGTCAGCTGTCTCCATTGCTTCAGGTCTGGTGAGGCAGAATATTTTAATTGGCTTTGCATCACTGTGACTAAAAGACCTGACAAGAACAACATAGAGGAGGAAAAGTTTATTTTGGCTCATGATTTCAGAGGTTCAGTTCATGCTTAGCTGAATTCATAGCTCTAGGCCCAAGGCAAGGCAGAACTTCGGTAGAAGGACATGGAAAATGGAAGCATGACACCAGGAAGCAGAGCTTCCAAACCAGGGACAATATGTAAACCCCAAAGGCAGGCCCCAGTGACCTGTCTCCTCTAGCCATACCTTATTAGTCAGTTAATCCTTATCATATGATTAGGTTATGGCTATCATGAGCTAATCGTGACTATTATAAGCTAATCATTTCACCTCTGAACATTCTTGTATTTTCTCACACATGCCCTCTTATGGGACACTGTGTATCCAAACCATAACACAGAACATCAGGACATCATGTTGGAATGGTGTGGTGGAGGAAAGCTGCTCAGTGTATGGTGTTCATGCAGCAGAGAAGGCTGGGAGAAGAGACTGGGCATGAGTAACACCCTCCCAGGGCATGCTCCAAATGGCCTAATTCCTTCAACGGGTCCCATCTGCTCCAGTTTTCATGGCCTGTCAGTAGTCCATTCAGTTACCCATGGAGTTACCCACTGATGATGTCAGAGCCCACATCATCTGATCACATCCCCAAAGCCTCACCTCAACATTGCAGCCTGGGAACCAAGCCTTTAACAGGTGTGTCTTTGAGAGACACTTTATCTCCAAAGCATGGCAAGACTTTTCAATGTTCCCAGAACAAATAAATAATAAATATTTCAGGTGATGGAAATGCCAATACCCTGATTTGATCATTGCATATTACGTACATGTACCAAAATACACATTGTCATTTTATGCCATAAGTATGCATAATGTGTCATTCAAAATTTTCAAGTTGAAAAAGCAAAATGAAGGAAAATTGATTTAAATGTCATTAAAATATATTTGACTAAAAGTAAAACACAACTATTCCTTATAAAACTCATTGGCCAAATCTTTCAGAAGAAAAAGAATGGGAAATATTTTCCAGATAAAATTATTATCTGATAATTATTTTTGCAATGTTGGTTGCAGAGATAATATTATTTAATGAAAATCTAGTTGTCGTTTTTTGATCATTTTAAAGGTTCTTTACAAAAATGTACTATTCTTCATTGTGCTAATTCCCAAAGTACAATTTTAATCTATAAAAATATAAACATTAGCAGAAATATATGAGGTGTAGACATGTTCATAATTACAGTGTCTATTTAAAAATATGTCTTGGAAAAATAATCAGTCCCACCACACTTTTGGACATTAAAATCACTCTAAAACATAATTCATATGTTAATAGCAGAAACATAAACCTCCCTTGGTCTCTCTTGTCTCTGTCTCAGTCTCTCTGCCACTGTGTCTCTCTCTATCCATGTCTCTTTGAGTCTCTGTCTGTCCCTCTGTATATCTCTATTTTCTCCTCTCTCATGACACCTATTTTACCGATGAAGACAATAGACTCAGTTGAGGTCACAGCATTGGAGTTGTGCATCTCAGCACGAAAGTCTGACTCTAGCGCCCCCTGGTCCGCTGCCACTCTAGAGTGGCTGTGCCACAATGCAGTTGAGCACACCATGCTGCCACTCTTGACTACCCAGGCTGCTCATGGCATTTCGTCATGACAGTCAATGCCGACAATGTGCAACAGATCACACCTCCTTCTGAAGTACTGGCTTAAACCACTCCTATGCAGGATAATTGGGTCAAAGAGGATGCAAGATTTATGACTGTTCGCATATCATAAAACTTCTCTTCCAGGCGGCTATGTCAGAGGACCCTCGGCAAAGCATGGAGAGTATTTCTTCTTTATTTTGCCCTCCCAGAATTCGGTGTTAGTCCAATGAGAATGTGCCTAATTGTACAGAGAAACTCTACCACATTGCGATGTTGATTTGCATTTCTTTCCATCAGAGACTAGCATTTACTAGCATTATAAAACTGAAGTTATATTAGATCCATAATAGAATATTTGTAAAATCTGAATAAGTTAACAAAGCAGTGAAACTGACAAAAAGCAAATTCCTTATTAACTTGAAACGCGGCCACACGTGAGCTCCTTTAAGTTGAATGTAATCATAGCCAACACCAGAGGGAGCCCCATTGGCATTCTATGTGAAAATATAGCCAATTTCTAGTGCATTTCTATAATGACACTAGAGGGAATGTAAGTCAATCATGAATGTTTCATTTAATAGGTCGAGGGAGAAAAAGAGTGATCAGTGCTTAAAATACACATTCCAACTTCAGTCCTTCTGTGAAATGGGAAAGATCTGAAATAAGAGTGGAGGTTACAGAACAGCAGCTGTAGAACACGCCATCGCCTGTGCAGATCTGTGTCAATGGCTGCTTCTGCCTCCTGGGTGCACAGGAAATCCCGCAGGCCTGATTCAACACCCGGCTCGCTTACCTGAACGGCTGACCCGGCCCTTTGTGCCCCAGGCCCTCACCTGCACATGGCAGTGGCATATGGTTATTGTCAAGAGGGAATCAAGACTGTGTGGACAGGGCCTCTCCAGGGGACCCACACCCAGGTGCTGGTCCTCAGCCAGGGGCAGCTTTCCTCCCCACAGGACACTTGGCAGTGTCTGGAGACATCTTCCTTTATCAGAAGTGGCTGGTGGGACTGCAGCTCATGGGCGTGGGACAGGGATGCTACTGAATGTTTAATGATACACAGGACAGCACCCAGTCATTCTCCCAGGACACCTCAGGGCCAAGGACGAGCTGTCTGATGCCATCGTTAACACTCCTTCATGGGGAGTCTGCTCTGTTGGACTCTATTTGAGTTTCCAGAAATACAGCGTAATGGGATATAAAGTCCATTCCATCAGAGGATCACAATCTAACAGTAGAGCTAGGGCTTGTAACAGTCTGGGGTGGGAAAGGGAGAGGACCTGCAGAGAACGACTCCTTTGTCAGTTCAGTTCTCTGGGTGGCACTGCACTGAGCCGCCCTCCTCGCAGGAGGTTCTGAAGAACACCTCTGGCTGTGCTGGGAGTGCAGCTTCCTGGGATGGGGAGACTCGGCCAGGGCAGCCTGTGCTGTTTCAGTCCCTCCTGTGTGTCTTTTCTTCTTTGCTGTAACGAAATTCCTGAGGCCAGGTAACTTTATAAACTCATAAATAGCTTAGAAACAAAATAGGCTTATTTAGCTCACAGACTAGGAAAGTGCAAAGCCAAGCTTGGGCAGCTCCGTTGGTTTGCCTCTGAGGAGGACCTCACAGAGGTGGCACCAGGTGGGCACAGGGGAAGGGGCAGAAATCATGTGGACAAACAGGAAGCCTGAGAACGATTTGGGGCTGGGTGTGCTCTGAGCAGCTCACTCTCATGGTGGTGTAGGGTCCCCTGTGAGCTGCATACTCCCTCCCAAGGGCAGCCCCCCAGTGGCCCAGGAGCTCTGACTAGGGCCACCGCCTGGATGTTGCACACAGCCTTCCAGTATCGCCACCCTGGGGACTGAGCTGCCCACAATGAGCCCATGGAGGACAGACCACAACCCAACCACAGCACCTCCAGAAGAGGCTGCAGGGAGCGCTGCTTTCTGGGGTCCCTCGGCGGCACTGCAGGTGGGGCACATGCAGAGGAGACTCAGTCTTTCCTGAAGCCTTCCAGGGCCTTAAGGGACTGGCTCCCACTGATCCGTGCAGCCTGCATTTGTGCGTGTTCTGTGTCACCAGCCTTAGGCATATAGTGAAAGTGCAGCCTGAGGTGCAGGGAGCTGCAGTGTGGCCAGCACAGTGGACCCGCCTTGCAAGAGCAGCTTCCGGCATCCACCCTGTGGTGCAAAGGCCCAGGTGTCCTGTGGGCCCTTGGTTGGTCTCCAGCCAGTGGGGCCGTTTGGTGACACCTTCCCAGGGCAGGTTCCCACCCCTTAACTTGGTCTAACTTGAGGAAGTCGTGCTGGTCCCTCCCTCAGCTCCAGCTTAGACCTGAACTTGGAAAAGCATTCTCGGGGAGGCCATGTGGCTGAGCAGGAGCAGAGCCTCCAGGAGCCCACCTCCTGTCTCCTCTGCTGATTTTGCTTCTGGCTTCTGCCAGGTGGGCAGCTCGACTTGGCCCTGGACACCCTTTGCTCAGGCTGCCCTTTTCTACAGCAGGCTGCTTAGAGTCCACACCTGTCTAGTGAGAAAGTGAATGTCCACACCATGTACTTGAAATGTCTCCAAAAAATCTGTAGCTATGATTCTTCTGTCAGGTCCAAAGTTTACTGGAAACAGGTAGTAAAACCATGGGACCCCAGTGGGCCTGACAGTAATGGATGTCTCTAGTTTCCAAAAGAAATGGTGGACAGTTGAATACCATGCAGCCCTGCAGGGCCATGGCAGCGAAACTGAGCCTCAGAGAGGGTCAGCACGGCCGGTTCCTGTCTGCGGGAGGCAGGACCAGGAGGTCTGAACCAGGCTCTGGAGCAAAAGTCCCCTGAATCCACTTCTCCTGTGGCAAATGGGGCAGCAAGTTCTGTTCCTCCAGGGCGGGATCCAGCCCTGGACACCAACCTGTCTTCAGAGGACTTTGGCATCATGCGGGTCAGGAGAGCACTCTCCTGTGGCTCACAAGTCATAATCAGCTTTACTAAGATAAGAACCGTGTCCTGGGCAGCAGCTGGAGAGCTGAGCAAAGGCCACTACATCTTCCAGACATTGGGTTCAGTGTCAGCGTGGGGACAGTATGGGCGCAATGTTATCCCACTGAGCCAAAAAGAAAAAAATACTGATTTCTCACATCCTGTCCAGAGCTGCAGGGCAGTATGACACCCCAGTGCCTGTTCCCAAGGCAGGCTTCCTGGACAATGCAGATGGCCAAGGACCAGAGACCCAGGGAAGGTTCCTCTTATCCTTGTGCATGTCTGGGCATGTGCTTTGTTTCAAAACGAGAGTTTTCCTGAGTCTAGAAGGTGTTGTCTTCAGCCCAGATTACTCCTCAGTCACCTAAGCTGGAAGGGCAGTCCCTCCCTCCTATCATAGGGGAAGTCCCTTCTTATTCCCACCAGGAAGGTCGCTGTGGTCTTTGCAGAGTATAATCAAGCACTGCCTCTGGGGTGCACTGGACCGCCAGCATGGGGGGCCCTGATGGCTCTGGAATGGACTGACTGGCATGTACCAGATGAAGGTGATACAACAGGGCCATCCCTGGTGCCCCGTGCCTCGCTGTCAGTCAGCAGCGTCCGGCCTTTATGGAGGGGTGAGATGTTGGCAGGAAAGGGAATCCAGGGCTGGTAGAGTCCTGGCCCACCCAGCGTGGGAAACTTCTAAGTCATTCAAAATTTCCAGACATGAGGAGTGGTCTCAAAAACACACAGCCCCTCCATCCACCCAGCATCAGTTGGTTATCTGATGTGGGCTCCATGTGATCCAGAGTTTCCAAACTACCTACAATGAAAGGCCAATTCGTTTTTCTTTTGTAATATCCCATCTGTTGTGGGCTATTACTTTGTCAAATATAATAAAAGTAAATGGCTAGCAACATGAAATTAGAATAGACATACAAAATATAAGCAAGCTCTTAACTTTTTGTTCAACAGACGTAGAATTTACATCTCAGTAAATAGAATCAGAGCAAACATATCTAGGGGAAAATAAGGGACTCATTCAGATTGAACACACTTACGGAAATGACAGCTGGAGGGTCCACTGATCTCACTGCAGACCACTAACAGCTCGTAGCCGGGCAAATCCCCCTTTGAAAAGCCCAGCTCTAAATCCCTGAGCTCCAGAGCAGAAGCAAGACCATCACTTTAGAACAGGAGGGAAAAGTATCTCCCGTTTCATTCCTGCTTGGCATGAATTGACTCCCAGGCGTGTCTGCGATGGATCTGTGATATGGTATGTGATACAGCACATAATTCATGAACAAATAAATGTAAATGTGTGAAGGAAGACTGATGATTTTTTTGTAATAAAAACATCTAGAGAGAATCCTAAACACGCAGTCGAGGTTGTGAGGGTCCCAGAGAGAGTGTGCTCAGGACGGAAGCTGTGTGCCCGCTGTACCCTGATCTCAGGAGTGACACGCCATCGTTCCTTCTGTCACTGGCCTGCCCAGCCCAGTGTGAGAGGAGACTCCCTTCCTCACGGTGTGAACACCGAGGGATGGCATCTCTGTGTCGTCAAGACCGTGAGCTCCTCAGGTGACCTTGTGTCAGCTTTCTATCAGTGTTTCCCAAATCCATCAGGCCACAAGAATTACCTAGGACGCACACTTTTTCAAATAAGGATTCAGCTTCCCTTGTGACCCATAAGACCCTCCGAAGGAGGTAGAAGGTTTATGAAAAGTGCCTCCAGGGGTTCTTATGCCCTGGAAAGTTCAGGAAATATTCTAGACCACTGATGTGTGGGCAGAGCCTAAAGTGTGAGCGGGGAGCACTGTGTGGAGGTGGGGGTGGCCAAGGCCACTCCAGGGTGTGAGGAGACAGGGAGGCCAGAGGAGAAGCCACACACCAGGCCTCAGGCTTGGGAGCTTCCAGCAAGACGCCTTCTCCCTGGACTACCTCCCTCCTCCTCTTTGGGCTGCTTGCTTCAGGCCTGGACTTCTCTCTGCTCTGAACGTGAACATGCTGAAAGAACCTCCTACAAAGGCAAAAGCCGCGTTGGCAACTAAGACATTTTTTTCTTGTTTATAAAATATTCATGGTCTTTGCTGAATGTTTGAAAGGAATGAGGAAGAAATGGAAAGAAAAGCAAAACCCCCTCACGGTCCCACCACGCACACCCGAGGCCTCCCTCCCGCGAGGCTGCTTGGATGCTGCAGGTCAGCCAGGAAACTGCAAAGGACAGAACCGCGGTCCTCACAGCTCTGCCGGCTGGAAACCCAAGACCCACGTGCTGGCCCCTCTCGAGGGTCTTCTTGCTGCGTCATCATGTGGTGAGGGGCAGAGACAGTACCTGCCTGAGAGCCAGAGGCAGAGAGACAGGGCCACACAGTCCTCCCGGGAGCCCACCCCCACGGTGACCTCATCAGGCCTCTTGACGGTGTCTATGAACACCTCTGAAAGGTCCCACCAACACCTCCTTACCAGGCAGGGACCGGGTTTCCACACGTGGACTTTGGGGACGCCTGGGAGCCCTGGCACCCCTTTAGTGTTTCAGTGCACTATTTTCCCACACATTTAGTTGTGCATTTATGCATGGATTTGCATAAACACGATTGCAGTAAAACTGGAACCAGGCTTAGCTTAGGTGGGATCATCCTGTTCATGAAGTTCATATCTCAGCTTTCACACTATTATGATGAGCTCCTTCCCATTTCATTACATTTTTAAAGCATTTTAATGCATGCCTTCTACTGATGACATTGAGTTTTCCATCTTTTATTCAGCATTTCCTTACTATTGGACTTTTAATTTTTTGAGGGATTTTCCCAATTATAAAAAGACCTAAAGTGAACTTTTTTACATAGACATCTGTTGGGTTTTCTCTCCTGACAGTAGATTACTGGAAGGGTCAAGAAGTCAGTTTACTTTTTTTCTTTGTGTAAAATAACGTGGGATGGAAGATTTGTGGAGAAAATAGCATTCTGAGCCCCCTCCCCATGCACGTCCTGCTGGGCTCAGTCAGATGCCCTCGGCCAGTCCTGGCCCCTCTGTACCAGGACACTCCACAGCCAATCCAGTCCAGCTGCCATGTGCCTTCCTCTGTGAACTCGGTTCCTGGAGTGGGGGTGCGGGTGATGGAACCCAGGGCCCTGCATCTGCTAAGGGCACACATCCGTGTCCCAGAAGGACAATGACAGTTTTCTTTTTAAGGTGCCAAATTTCAAGTTTAAGAGGAATAATGTCTATACAGGGATCCAACCAGGTGCTTCACTCTGATTTGTGTGATCCTTCACCCTTTCGCAGGTATTAATGAGTTACTGTCAGAAAATCCGGGATCCCCTCACACCCTCCAACTGTCATGGGTGGCTCGGGGTCAGTTATTTCCTGAGTGGATACATGTAAATTCTGGAAAATGCCAAAGAAACATCAGAACTGTATCGCTTATGCTTATGTAAGTTCTGACTCTGTTGGAAAGTGTGACTCTCAGGTACGCTCACCATCAGGCCCCTGGATTCATCCCATGGACTCCCATCTTCTTACCCGCTGTCCAAGCACAGCCCCAGGGAATCCAAGAGGCTGTTTGCCCTTTGCCATTGAAAAAGGCCTAGTGACAAAATGTAATTGATTGATTGCCTTCCAGGATGTTCCATGGGGTTTTTGACTGGGTTTCCTCTCTCTGGCTCAGCTGCTCTGGTTCATCTC
>JAJEJO010002958.1:126616-197419 GCA_020662805.1 Glaucomys volans | reverse complement strand
GCTTACCACCTTTTCCTTTAATGGGTATTCCTTACTCAAAGGAAAAAAATAAACCTGATATAATTATCTCTTTTCCTGATTCCAAAAGTAACATATGTTCACTATTAAAAAAACTCATTAATACAGAAACCTATAATAGAAATGAGTCTCCTATAATCCTGTCTCCCTGCAGCAGCCACTTAGTAAGGTGTAAATGTCTCTAGGATGTTTTCTATCATGCTACCCACACCCCCATTTATATATTTAAATTTACTGATTTTAAGTGTTCTCTAAGATGACACCTTTACTTAAAAAGGCCAATGGAACAGTACGATCAGTAGGATAATAACGACAGTAGCCACTTCAGGTTGGGGCTGTGTGTGGCTCAGTGGTCCAGTGCTTGCCTAGCATGTGTGAGGCTCTGGGTTCAGTCCCCAGCACCTCAAAAAAAAAAAAAAAAAAAAAAAAGGCCACTTTAAACCCCTTAAACCCCTTATCATCAATGGAATGGTATACAAATAAATGACAACAATAATAAACTTAAGATACCCTCTCATGTGAAATGGAGCAAGGAGACAAGGTTCTGCAGAGGGAAGAACAGACACTGTCAGAATTCAGGGCTATGCTGCTAAGAACACAGAAAGTCCACCCCTCCCTCCTCCTCTCTGATGCTTCAGAGAGCGGCTATTATGGGGCTGGACATGTCCCTGCCTGGCAACAGGCTCCCATTGGTCCCTTCCATCATTTGTGACTCTGATCTGTGAGCTCTGTACCTCTGAGCTACCCTCTTCTTTGGCAGAAACCCTGAAAAGAGGGTGCAATTCAATTCCTCCCTTAACTAAACACTCTAAGTCAGGAAGCTTAATCCTGTTAGGCGGTTCCATCGTACCCTTCCTACCTGTCCAACAGGCCCTTGAGCGCTCAGGCTAGCCACCTTGAAGTATTATTTTTAGAATTCGGTTCAAAGCACTTTTCTCATATATAATTGCATTTTCTCTCTCAACAGTGCTGAGAGGTAGGGAGAAATACATTGATTTACTTACCCCATTCCACTGAGGATGGCAACAAAGCTTCTATAACTGGCCCAACAAAATATGACAAATAAGTACAGTCTGGGACCAGCCAAGGAGTTTGGGAAAGGAGGGTAAAGAAGATGAACATTTCCTTCTGACCCCAAAGTTCCTTCAATCCCACCGTTCGGCCACCTGCTTTTTACTATATCCATTCTATGCATTTCTATCAACCTCTTTTCATTATATCCATAGGGTCATGTTCTTCTGAAAGAAATTCCTTCAATATCTGGGTTACTTATTTATAAATTTACTGATATGAACTTCAAAATCAAAATGTTTAACCAACCCAGTGCAGATGAGCCTCACAGTGCTTTATTTCCTCATCTCCAATGGCCATCGCCCACATTCACATCAGTTGACCATGTTGGTGGCCACACCTCGAAACTCATCACTTGAAATTTCTCCATCTCTAATCTCAAAAGCTGCCTCCCACCACAGCCTCCTGTCCTGCCACCCCTCCTACACTCAGCAGGAACTCGGCATGCCCATGACTAGCCCCTCAGAGTCACTTTCTCCCATTCCCCACCTAGATCCATACACCCGCTCACTCCCCAACTCCCAAGCCCGGACACTGTCAAACTATGGATCAACCCAGGAATAATCTAATGGAGTTCAGAAGCCATCCAATCATGACAATGGGCTTCCTCGAAAGGAACACTCTCCACCTTATTTAAAAAAATAAATTCAGAATGGATCATAGACTTCAATCTAAAACATAAAGCTGTACAATTTTTAAAACAAAACACAGGAGATAATCGTTAGGACCTAGAACCAGAGAGTGAAACCTTAAGACTTCATACACAATCCACAATCCACAAAACTGAAAGCTAATAAAATGAACCTCGTGGAAAATTAAAACTTTACCCTGTTAAAAGTTGTACTCTGCTTAAGTTCTTTTGCTTTTACCCGCGTGAAGAGGACAAAAAGATAAACTTTGGACCAGGAGAAAACATTTGGTAAGCCAAGTATCCCACAAAGCACTTGTGTCTAGAACAAAGAATCCCCACATCTCAATGGTAAAAGTATCAATACTGTGCTAACAAAAGACACAGCCAGACATTTCACTGCAGAGGACACACAGATGGCAAATAAGCGCATGAAAAGATATGCAACGTCATCAGTCACTAGAGAAATGCAAATTAAAACCACCTGAGATATTGCTGTACACCTAACACAGTGGCTAAAATAAACCATAGTGACAATACCAAATGCTGGCAAGGATACCCAGAAACTAGACTGCAGGTGGGCATGTCAAATGGTGCTCTGGGAAAAGGCTGGGCAGTTTAAAAACAACAACTAAACATACAAATACTATATGACCTGGAGATGCACAAGCCTGGCAATTTATCCCACAGAAACAAAAAACTTAGGTTCATACAAAAACTCACATATGAACGTTCACAGCAGATCTAAATGACCAAAACCTGGAATCAACCCAGATGCCAAGAAGCAGATGAATGGTTAAACGAATTGTGAGACAAACGATACCATTGAGTACTACTCAACAATCGAAAGGGACAAATGACTAATATATGCAGCAACTTGGATGAATCTCCAGGGAATTAGCCGAGTAGAAAAAAGCCAATCTCGAAAAGTTACCTACAGTATGGTTCCACTTACAGAACACATTTGAAATGTTCAAAATTAGGTAGGGATAAGGTGGGAAAGAGTGGGATGGAAGTGGGTATAGGGCAACCCCATGGGTCCTTGTAGTGCTGAACAATTCTGTGCTCTGACAGTGCGAGCACACACGTGAACCTGCCCAGGGACAACACTGTATGCAACTTAAAATACACACAAAGCGTGTACAAGTAAAGCTGGGGAAATCCGAATAAAATCAGTGGGTTGCATGGATGTCAATGTTCTGGCTGTGGCACACACTATAGTTTTGCAAATGTCAACCACTGAGGGAAATGAGCAGCGTATAAAGGATCTCTTCGTCGATAATGATTCCTGTGTGTATTATTTCTTACAATTGCATTGTGAATCTACAATTATCTCAATAAAAACTTCAATTAAAAAAGGAAGAAAGCAATGGTCTCCAACTTCCCTCAGGCCTTCACTGCTCAGAGTTCCTTTGCTCACCCTGTGCATCTAGATTCCACTCCCCATAACATCTGTACTGAACTTGCTCTACTTTTCAAAAGCTCACAGCCCACCTCAGCCTGGGTGGCCTAATCTTCATCTGAAGACAGTTATCACTAGGTCTTCCTTAACCCTCCTCCCATCCTCTTCCATTATTCATTGGGGCAAAAGAACTCCAACGTCCTTTAAAGTCAATTCTGGGTTTTGCTCCATCAAACATATTCTCAACCTAAAGACTCTCCCCCCCACCCCCAACTAACCAAATGGCCATGTCTCTCTCCCTCTGTCTTTTAATAAGTCCTTTAGAAAGTCTTTTCTTAACTTGCCATGTCCTTCAAGTTACCGTGTCTTAGGGCTGGGCATGTAGCTCTGAGGCAGAGTGCTTGCCTAGCATGTGCAAGGCTCTGGGCTCAAGCCCCAGCTCCAAAAAAGGAAAAGATACCATGTCTCCTTTCATGCATGACCAAATCCCTCCAAAGACTGGACCGTGGTAATGTTCCTTCTCAGTAGAGAAGGCAGACAAACAGAACCACAAAGCAAATGCAGTTAACTTCCTGCACCTCAATTTTATTAAGAACCATTTGAAAAGTTAAGTCTCATTCTCTGCTCATTTGTTTGTTTTTTGTTGTCTTGTGTTTTGTTTTGTTTTGTTTTTTTCAAATCAATCCTGAAAACGTGGTCTTATCTGTGTGGACCTAGACTGCAGCCCGAACCTGTGACTTTCAAACCCGGCTCATCACCCAAAGTATACAAGGAGTTTTTGGAAATACGGGTTCCCAGCACATACTCCATACTCTCAGTGATTCTGAATTACTCTTTGTCTTGCCCTTTTTTTCCTTTTTCTTTCTTTTGCCTCTCTTTTGTTGATGACAATCAGGCACAGAAACCATTGACCTGTCTCCTGAAGAAGGCAATCGCTTTACTCTTCCCTCAGCTACAGACATTCCATTTAAAATCCACAACAGTTTTGCCCTTGATAAAGTGTGAGGCCATCATCACCCACGTCCACAGCTTTCAGGATCACTCTGATGATGACCCCAAACCACAAACCACACCTGCATCTCCAACCTGTCTCAGCTCCAGACACAAATTTCCAACTCCAGGCCATGCCCATCTGGATTGCGCCCAGAACCTCAAGCACATGACAAAACTCAGCTCCTCATTCCTCTCCTCTCTATAAACCTGCTTCTCCTGTCTCTACTCCCCATCTCATTTAATAGTCCACCAACCTCCCTACCACACAGAAGTGGCACCCTGATAGCAAACTCCTCATTTTCTTTCAGAAATCACATCCGGTTGGCCAGTTCTGTTGGTTCCATCTCTGAAACTTCTTCCTCCCACTGACACAGCCAGCGCCCCAGCGTAGGCTCAGAATCGCCCACTGGACTATTGCAACAGCCACACAAATTGTCCTCGGGCCTGAAGAGATGGCTCTGTATACAGGGTGTCACATCTTGTCTCTTAAAATAATGCAATGGCTTCTCTTTACCCTCAGAGTTAGCACCAGACACCCTGCTGTGGTGTGCATGCCCGCCACGACGTGGTAACAGTCCACGGTTCCAGGCTCCTGTTCTGCTCTCACTAGGGCATGCCCTCATTTCCAAGCATGTCAGAGTTATGCCTTTTCAGGCCTCTGTGCCTTTACCATGCTGCTTCCTTCAGTCAAATGTTTCTCTTTCTCCCCAACACAGCAATTCTGAACCTAGGCTTCAGAAATCCTCTAAAGTTATATGCAACAATCCCATAAACACAAATGTTCATTTTTCTGTGGAGAGGATTCACACCTTTCTGCATAGTCTCAAAAGTGTCTATAATTCAAAGGAAGTTTTAAAACCACTTTCCCAGAGTTCAAAGTTAGACCAGATAAGGGTCTAGCTTTCCGATTCTCTCTCACTCCTTCATTCATTTTCATATATACATGTGAATCCTCCAATCAAACATAATCACGCTTTTTCCTGCTCCTTTTTTATCAGTATTGTAGTTAGTTGCATTGGCTGGCTTGGTTGCAAAATGTCAGCTCCACAACTTATTTGCTATATTTGAGTAAGTAACTTGACCTTGATGGGCCTCAGTTTCTTGGCTGTAAAATGGGGATTATTATACTACCTTTTTCATTGTTATGAGGAATAAACAAGATAACATAGTCTAAAGCAATGGGAAAGGATCTGGTTCTCATCCTTTTAAATTATTTTCTATCTGCTGTCCCCACTCATAGTCAAAGCACAATGCACTCTCAACGAAGGAATTTATAAACCCATGTCTTCCTGAATCCCAGGGCTCATCCACCAGCCACAGCAAAGCCCTTGAAAAGTATAACTTGGTAATAACGTTGCATTCTTTTCCTGTTTCCTCCCTTATGGCAAGTCTTGAGCCATCCTTAATTGGTTATTTTTTACCTAGGTTGCACAAGGGCTTACACCTTGTACGTAAACCTTTGCATGCCCCCCACACAGTAAGCTTCCCAATCAAAATGCCGATGACGCTGGCTTTGCTATTTTCACAGGAACCAAACTATTTCAAAATTCCCCATTACTCATCTGTTCTGAGGATTCCAGAATTAACCCTTGCTCCCCTACTGTTCCTACTTGGAACACAAATCCTTCCTACCTCTCCAACCAAGATTTGTCAACACAAAATTGCAAAAACCACGGGCTTTCTTCATTTAAGAAGACAACAAAATAAGCAATTTTCTCTTTTTCTCACCCCACTCTGATGACAGAGAACCCCCAGGACTCAGAGGCTTCACCACTCACCTTTCTCCATTTTAACCAATAAATCCTTTTTCATGTGTATATATTCAAACACTCTGCACCCCAGGCCCTGAAACAGAGCCTGCAGGAGATAGGCAGAGAGCCCTGCTTCAGAGAGCTGCCAGCCTGTTCCAGGGTCACAGTTCTTGATGTTTCACACTTCTGAACAATCCACTTGAAATAACAGGTCAGAAAGAAGAGAGACAACTAAAGATGCCACACTAAGTTAGATGGAGAACTAGGAAGAGCACGTTCATCTCAGGCCCCCAGGGGCGTTTCCCAAGGCCTGGAGACCCTACAGGCTCAGGTTCTATGCCTGCTTCCATATCAAGGCCTTTGGGGCTCCACAGACATAGCCAGCCTCCTGACCCTCAGAGATAGGCTGTGAAAGTACACTCTTGCAAAAAGACAGTCCTGTGTTGCTTCGATCAGATGGAGCTTGGGGACCATGACTGCAGTTCTTTGGTCTCTCTGATCAGCCAGCACACACTCGTGTTTACTAGAGTGTGCTCTCATTAATGCCCCTGGTCAGTTCTACCCCAGCTCTCTAGGACTGACCAGCAGGCCTAATGTCCCAGGAAGAAAGGGTTCCTCCCTGGACTTGTACTGAGCAAGGACCCTAAAGGCATTTTTTGTTTGTTTGTTTTTGCGGTGCTGGGGATTGAACCCAGGGCCTTGTGCTTGCGAGGCAGGCACTCTAGCAACTGAGCTATATCCCCAGCCCCCTAAAGGCATTTTTTTTAAAAAAGGAGAAAGGCACAGACAAGCAATTGCCCCACTCAGACTCCTTGTACAATCCTAGGGCACTAGAACCTTCCAGATGTCTTTCTGGCCACCATCAGGGCCAGCCTTGTGATCTGTGACCCTCCCTGCCATGTTATTTGAGATGCTTTACTCCTGCCAGCATTAAGCCAGGTGTCCTGGACTTTGGTAGCCAAGAACAGGCTTCAAAAGGCTAAGTGGAAGGTGACCATCTTCAAAGAGCCTTCAGACGTCCCAGAAATCTTTGGCACACAACCCTGACCTCAGGTCAATTTCCTGCAAATGAACTTGTGACAGCTCCATGAGGGCAGGGACTGTGATTGTCTGGTTCACTGCTGTCTCTCTGACAACCCAGAGCACAGGGCTGAAGTACAGCTGGGGTTTAATACTGATTTGTTGAATTAATGTACAGGAAGGAACTAAAGTACAGTGGAAAGAATCCAGCCCTGGAGTCAGACGGACCCAGAGTTGCCCTTCTAGCTATACCATCCATACTAGCCAACTGCAAGCCAGTTATCCTCATCAGTTTCATCTGTAAGTAGGGACCAAAATGCCAACCTCAGGGTATTGTTATGAGAATCAGTTGGAAATTACATGTAAAGAACTTAGCACATAGTGAGGCAGAGAGCATTTATTTGTTTTCAGTTCATAAACACTTATTAAGCTCTCACTGTATGCCAGATGCTGTTTAAACATCAAAGGGAGGGCTGGTGTTGTGGCTCAGGGGTACAGCGTTTGCCTAGCACGTGTGAGGCATTGAGTTCAATTCTCAGCACATAAAAATAAGCAAATAAAAAAAAGGTCCACCAACAACTAATAAAAATATTAAAAATAAAAACAGCAAAGGGAGATCCCAGATCACAATTAGTTTATTGTGAGCTATCAATAGTTTGGCAACTATCCCATGAAGTAGGATCTATTTAACCCTCTTTTGCAGCTGAGGAAATTGAGACACTGAGAGGTAAGGCAACTTGCACAAAGCCTAGTATCTAGATGTGCAGGGCCAAGACTCATATTAATTACAAAGTCCAAACTGAAGCACTACACTTGTCTGCCTCTATGGCCATCAGTAAAAGTTGGTTTCTGTCTTAACCCTCACTTGATTTGGGGGACTATCTGACCACATTTCGAGACTGGTATTTTCAATTACAAAAGAAATAGGTCCAGGTATTCCCATGGTTCACTGCTTTGTTTGGTCTTGTTTTAAACTATGGTCTACTCCCCCAAAATCCAATTTCACAAAAGTCTGTTGACTAAGAACTTCCCTCCCATCTCGTCCTCGTGCTCTCTCCTCCCCCACTATCTACCAGGGGAGGGAAAAAACACAGCTATGTAAAAATAAGAAATGCAAAGGGAAAACAGACACAGAGAAAGAGAGCAAACCCACAGGAACGAGCGTGCGTGCCCTTAGGAACAAAGTCAAAGAAGGTCTCACCCCCTACTAATAATCTCCAAGAACAACTGCCTACCCACTGGGGAGCCCACGGCAGAAGCAATCTAACCACATAGAGACCAACGACATAAAGTTCCAGCTCCCTGCAGACCAAGGAAACAGAGAGAATTAAGCCATCCCCTCCAATGGATGAAACCTCATCATAAACAGCACTTTCCATTCTTTCTCTCCGAGATTGCATTTGCTCTACTGCCAACCATGAAGGAAATTTCATTACCAAAATAAATCACTTGACCTTGCTTCTCCAATGGTTCAGGATTAGTGACATCACAGAGCATTCTACAAAGGCTCAGAAATATTGGAATAACCATCCCCCTCAAGAAAAAATACTTGGTATTTCATCACTAAAAGACATTAAATTATTTTGATTTTACTGCATGGAATCCCAAACACGTTCAATGTTTTCATTTTTAAACCCCTTAGAGAAAAAGTATGCTCTTAAGAACTGCTGCTTCCTAGTCTGGTTTGTGTCCTGATTCATGTATATATAATGGGGAACAGGCCAGAAGCCAAGGAACAGTAGTTCTGGCCCCACACTGCTTGCATGACTCCATTGCCACGTGGCCAGGCCTCACTGTGGAGAATCAATTCTGTCTCATACTCAGAGTCCCAGCAGGACACCTAAGACGGCTCCTCTGAAGGTGCCCAAGTTCCACCTGCCATAGTCCAGCTCACCACGCTTCCCTTTCCAGTTCTTCAAAGTGGACCAAAGAAAGGGAGTTGAATGGGGGCATTTTCTCTCCAGGGAGGTGAGGGTGGCTACAGGGTCAGTGCAGCAGATCAACCCATCTCTTGCACCCCAATCCAGAAACAAAATGTCACAGGCTATATACTCTGCCTGATGAAAAACCCAGTTAGACTGTTGTTCCAAAATGAGTTATATTCCTAATGCAAAAGGATTGCCTCATTTTAAATCAGGCTAGCCACCAACACAGCAAATCCATCAGTGACTTAAGGAAAAAGAATCTATAGGTCAAGAACATGTGCACCAAGGAAGCACTAAGTCTGAGTTCCCTGGGTGCTAAAGACATTTTCCTACAAGCAGCATCATGTTTGCAATAACTGATAATCTTGCTGACTTACACATCCTAAAATCACAACACTCTCAAATAGAAAAATCCACCAAAGACTCCATGGATATCATCTATTCTACATCTTTTCTTTCTTTCTTTTCTTTTCTTTCTTTCTTTCTTTCTTTCTTTCTTTCTTTCTTTCTTTCTTTCTTTCTTTCTTTCAAAGGGAGGAAAATATGAGACCAAGACCAAGGGTAGAAACTGTTCAAGTTCATTGTTGATAGAACACACTCAAATCCAAAGCTTCCCAATGTTTTATATGGTTGAACTATCAGCAAACTGGCTAAATGTACCAGTGCTGCTATTTAAAAAGTAAAATTTCAACAGACAACTAAACAAAACTGGAGTTGACAAAAATTAACTTTGACTTTGAATTATGCTCTTGGCCCTGAAGCCTCATTCTAGAAAGTGCAGTGCTTTCTTGGTATTCCTGGTGAGAAATGAGGTGAAGTAGTTATTCCCAACCAGGACTTTCAATCCTATGCCATTATTTGAGATTAAAACAATTTCTGGGGAGACAAGTGGGAGCTGTACAGGTGGTTCCCAAAGCCAACCTGATTGTATATAATAAAGCCATCTTCAAAGAAGGCTGGAAGATTAAAGTATCTTTTTCTGCCTGAGAGTCCTGGGGGAGGCATCTTCAGGTATGAGGACAAGCCCCCAGGAGCAAAGGGTCAGCCTGCAGAAGTGAAGCAGAAGAGAAATATCACAAAGCATCTAGGCCCTGAGCCTTCGGCCCACAGCAGCTGAGCTATTCCTTCCTGACTCCATGACATTAGACATGAAGAAGCCACTCTGACTGAAAGATATCAGAAGAGCCTTCAAAACAAATGCTGAAGGTTTGGACTCGCCCTCTCCCACTGCATGGCAGGCTAAGGGACTCCAATTCTGCAGAAAGCAAAACTGTCCTTGTTTCCATTACATCATTCAAATTGGAGGGAAGGGTGGGGTGGAGGCACAGCTGGTGGCAGCTGTACCACCATCTGCCTTCTCCTTAGCAGTGTGTGCTGGATAGAGCAGCAACCTCCTACAGCTCCTAACAGAGAAAGCACAGGAGTAAAGGTACAACACCCTGTCACGGAAAAGAGTTCAAATTATTTAGAAATAAATCACTCCCATGATAAGTTAACAACCTCTGGTAGGTTGCTGAGCTGGTTCTCTGTGGGTTTAGGTTGTTTGCATCTCTTTAGACACAGTTACAGTGCAAACTCTGTCAACTCTGTACCCGATTAGACAAGCAGAATGTATAAGCAACTACCTGCCATCTGCTTCCCAAAGGTAAGCAGCCAAAAAGTGCAGATCTGCAGCTGGAAGCATTGACAGAGGAGGGGTGATGACCGAACCCAGAGAGCAAGCCTCACGTACGGGTACTTGCTGCTGTCTTTGGCATCCTAAGCCATCTGGTTAACGGGGTCTCACCTTCCTTACACTCTTAGAGCTTCCTTCAGAACATACTGCAAGGCGTGCCCCTGGAGAAGGGAAGGCTGGCAAGAGTGGTGTGGGGGTTAATGCCGCATCTGGCCTTCAACTGCAAACTGGCAGCAGAGATGCAAATGAGTGGTTCAGGGGTCTGATCAGGCCCATGCACGTGTTTGTATCTGGCCTGTACAGGGTTGTTTTTGGTTTGTTTGCTTTTAAGTGCTGGCTTTTGTAAAACAACATTTCATATAAACAGCTAAAGTACTGGCTCTTCCTGATAGGAAGGGGCAGGTTTCAAGAGATTTGGTGGCAGCTGACAGGCCCCCATGCCTCTGTGGCACCAGTTAGGAGCTCAGTGCCAGTGCTCTCGTTACATGGAGACTGTGTGCTAAGGAACTCGTCCCCACCATGTGCTGTCTACATAGGCCACTGCAAGTACCTATGTCCCACCTGCACCTCGGGAGCTTCCACTGTAACACCACTGAGTATGCAGAAGGATAAAGCCCAGAGATTGCGCCCCCTGCAGTCCTCTATTGACACTCGTCTTCAGGTGAGAGTTATTTGGATAACCAACCATAATTCTACAAAAATCATTCAGCCCAATACAATGGATGGATCATACTCAAAGTCCACTTAAATCTATCCTCAACCACAAGAGCAGGTAGTATTTTGGAGGAGCGTTCCAGGCCACTTACCATACATTTTGCCTTCGTCTGATAAGATGATTTTCCTTCTCCCACACGGTGGATAGATAGCCAGGGCCTCCTGAAAGCTCTGCTCGATGTCGGGGCTCCAGACCCCCTCGGCATCATTGTCAATCGGCTTATCTGCAGAGTCACTCATCCTTTCCATATTTTCGGCAGGGCTCTCACTGCCGCTCCAGCTACTGGGCTCAATTTTGGCGGCTGGATTTTCCAAGCCGAAGCCTGGAGCCTTTTCAAGAAAATAAACCTAAAAGAGAAATCACAAAATTGTATAAGGACATGGTATCCACAAACATAGTACTCTTGCTAGTTCTACTGCACGGTCTTCAGGCTCCAACTCTGCTTGGAGAATAACACCGAGGGGGAATTTTGAGACCCAAGTGGCTCTGGCTACATATCGTGTCAAGTACTCACACAGAAATGCAACGCCAGGCAGAAGCTGGATGAGCTTCACAGATGAGAGGAAATTTTCACCCCGAAAAAGGAGAAACTTGGAATTGCAAGTTTGCAGGGATCTATGTGAAAGCCATTAACTAAGTGCCCACTATCTACCAGGGATGCTTTGCTCAGTGATAATCAAATCTCCACAGCACAAAAAGTTGTTTATAAGAAAATAAAGTAAAATAAAAGCCCCGCTGTAGCAACTGGCATCATAACTGAAATGTCAAAGCATCCCAATATGAGATCACCACATGCAAGACGGCGGCCAGAAGGAGGAAGGAAGGAGGAAGATTACTTTATCATATTATTCACCCAACCAAGTCGGCAATGCCAGCTGACCTGGACCCGTGGCACTGATCTTCAAGGCTCTTTGTAGAGTCGTCAGATCACTTTACCACTCTCAGCTCTGAAACAATAACCTCAAAGCAGGGACCACGCTGTCCCCACCCCAGTCTTTCTACAACACCCACCACAAGTGCCTCGCACACTTGTAGGAATGTTCCACACCTGCATGGGGCACTGGGTCTCTGATTCCTGATCACATGAAAGCTGTGGGGGACTCTTTCATTTACTTTTCTATAGTACTGAAGACTACAGAACTAAAAGAAATCTTTGCAAAAATTTGTTCTCCTTGAATTATGCGTGTAACTTATGGTCATAAAGGGATAAGCTTTCTAAACAAATGTCACACTGGCTTAACACCAATGTGAAAAGGATCTAATCCAGTATTCCCTGCTGTCTTGCACACTAACATATCAATATTCCTTTGTTGAAAAGACATCAGATCATTAATTCAAAGCCCTTCCTAAAAGGGAGAGAATAATTGCTCGTGGGGATTAACAGAAAGGGGGAAGTGCAGAGCTGAGCAGGGAGGGCATCTGTGACCACTGCTCTGCCTGCCTGCCCTCTCCAATCTGTGCAATATTTCAACAGAGGTGCCCAGGAGGAAAGCAGCACTGCTCAATCAATCCACATACCAAGGTCATCACCAGAGTCATCACCTGGGAGGAAGGAGCTTGTTGAACTGCATCCAGTGCCCTGGTCCTCTGCCACCTGTGGATCTTAACAGATCTCTGGTGCAGAAACCCCAAGGCATGTGAATATTACACAATTAATGGTCTCACTAATGGGTGCTTTTGGATTCTCACCCTGACAGCTTTCTAGAGTTGGCAACACCTGGATTAAAAAGAAAAAAAAAAAAAAAAAAAACCCTCAGGTTGTCTGCCTTTAAATGTTGCCACTGAGCCATCATTCAAAGAACACATCAGCAAAGGATTTCTTACCCCTTATCAACACACAGCGTATATTTTACACAGGACTTTAAAAATGGGCAGACATTAAGATATAAAGTATGCTATAAGTAAGGGTTTTCGATTGACCCCCAGGTGAACTCTATGATGCCTACGGCGTGGGCCTTTTGAATTCTCAAGCTATTATATTTTGTGTTGGGATCTAAGCATCTTATAAAACAACAGCGGAATTGCACACTGCCCAAGAGTCTGTTCCCGGGCCAGGACAGCCTCCTGGAGAAATTATGAGAGTAAGAGGGAACTCTTTGGCACTGGCTAGCCACCTTCTCCCTCCCCACCACTCCCGGAACAAAAAAAAAAAAAAAAACCCCAAGAACAACATATAGAACCAGGGGCCAGGACTTGACTGTAGATAGCAGTCAGCAATGAATTCACTCCAGGAAGCCACATATTAAGATAAAAGGTAGGGGTGTCCTGTCCTCCACCAGTCTGGCAGTAGGATGGAATCCAAGACAATGAGAGCTAGCAGACATGAGGACCTCTGCCTAGAAGGAACATTTTGGATACAACTGAAAGCCAGGCTCTAGACCAAAATATACCATAATCCCCATGCAATGTTCTAAAATATCTCGTCCGCTGGTCACAATCTATACTTGAACACCACCAAGGACAGAACACAGTATGGCCTCAGTACCAATGGCCTCCATGCCTGCGTGCTGAAATTCTTCCATTGATTAGACTACAGCCCATTTCCTAATTAACTAACTTCTACCAACGTACCCTTCAAGATCCATCCTTTAGGGGAGCAAATCTCTCTTATTTACATATGGCTGCCTTTTAGACCAGACAGCATCAACCCTCTGCCCACCCCTCATGGACACACTCCAGTTAGTCCACAATTCTCAATAATTGGCTCCAGAAGTGAACTTACAATCCCTAAAACCTCCAAGCTCCCACCTCAGGGGCTGTTTCCTTAGTACTGTCTCTTGTGCAACTGGTTTCAGAGCTGGATAAGTGTACACTTAAATTTATTTTTCACCTCAGCCCATGGTCCAAAGCTGGCAAGGTCCTTCTGCACCCTAACAGCCAAGCCTATAGAGTCCTTAGTCATTGAACAACCTCTGAAGAGTTGTCCGCCCCAGAGATGTTCCTTCTGTGGATGTTCTCAAGAAGACTCACCAAGAGGGAGGACTATCTGCCTGCTGAACTGTACAGAGGTGGACTGCCTCAGAAGGCAGGCAGCAGAGTCCTGCAAAAAGTCCCTCCGAGTTACTACAAAGGCTCAGGCCTAAGTCCTTGGTTGGCTGGGGAATACAACACCAATAAGCATTAATTGTTCCACCCAGGTAGGAAGTCCAGGCCCCATTCTAAACATTCCCATGTTTTCATGCATTTATTGCAAAGGGAAGAATTCTGTGTCCAGGCTCTTATAATATGGTCAACTGGAGTTCCGTAGGATGGAATAACCTATTCTGGACATGAGCCAGCACACAGCCCCAGACACCAGATATATAATCCACAGAGTTACTGAGGTCCTTGGTTTTACAACCCTATTGTAAGATGAAGCCCTGTATGGGCAGAGAGTTTCCGATCACAAGACTGGGGCTGGCTGAGAAAAACTCCCCATACTGGATACCAAAATAACCATTCCAGCATTCCATCCCTCAGCTCAAAATCCACCTCATCCTGGAAACTGTCCTTATATCTAGTGGCTCTGAGAGTATCAGCCACACTTTAGTAGTATCCTAAAAATACATGGAACTGGTTACCTACCACTCAGTAGGCCCCAGTTTTTAATGTATACAATAAATTCCCACTTATTAAGATCTAATTAAGTAAATTATGTGTAGAATATATGAACCTACAGAAATGACATCTTCACTTCCCCACACACCCTTTGAGCAAGGGAGTCCACCTTCCTTCAATTCAGTCAACAAAAAAGAACACAGTCCAGGGACGGGGGTGACGTGATATTAAGATCCAAACTGATCTGGGTTTCAGGTGTGAGTCACCCATGAGCCACACAGTCCAAACTAAACTAACCTCAAGTTCTCCCTCATAAAATGGAGGAGATAAGAAGTTAAATTCAGTCCTACTACAGAAAAATCACTAAAATCATCGAGAGTGACCAGAGTGAAGATATGCTGTCACCTGTGAAACCATTCAATCTTTCATTTATTTTCAAGTCCATCCTCTATCTATACAATGGTATACTTTATGATCCCAAAATGCGTACTAAAAATGGGATGGTGGAGAAATGAAGGAGCTTCCAAACCTCATGGTTCACTTTGGAAAATCGATTTACAAAGAATCTTCTTAAGGTCATCAAATGACTCAATGGAAAAGTTATATCGGTAACAAAGTGAGGAAGGGGACTGATCAAGTTATATTATGAACATGTATAAATATGGCACAGTGGATCCCACTCTTAGCTACAATCATAATGCACCCATAAAAATAAAATTAGAAACTAAAAATGTTTTTTAAATTGATGAAAAATTTCTAAGATTCACCTAAATCCAAACTTTTTACAAGTTCAATAGTTTCCCTGTTCTTCTAAACAGGGTGATTCAATAGAACAACCCTTTCCACAAAATACCTCCAAGGAAAGAAAGTAGATGGAAAGTTTTTTGTTGAAAACAGACCCCCCCAAAAGAATATTATGTAGCCCCCCGTGTACCTCAGCTTCCCTCAAAAACACTTTTCTGAAAGCTCCTTGCTTCCTGAAACTCTTCCCAGCCACATTATAATAAACTCCAAAAACAGCTGTTCCCAGTGATCCAAATGGTCTAACTACCCCACCAGCCACAATCCCTAAATGGATAATCCCTTCAGAATCCACAGACCCTTCAAGAAAAGTCACAGGGATTTAGGGGTATGATCATGATGTGTGCATCTGACCCACACATTATGTTCTGAGTTCCTGGGGGCACATGGGGGGAGACCCTCAGATACAGGTACTACTGACACAACTCCACTTGGCAAGCACATGCCAAGGGGTGAGATGGGAGGGGGTCTGCTCTCTGAATCTTAATGCCTGTGAGTCTTCCACAATGTGATCATCTCACCCACTTTCAGATGGTGGAAAGACTCAACGAAATGCCACTGAACATGAAGGTCACCAAAAAACCCATGCGCCTGTTTTAGCTGGTGTCTTCATATTCTACAAGGCAGGACTGGGATTGGGGCTCTGTGTCCACTCAAGTCACCCAGAGCCCTGTGGCACTTGTAGGACCTGTGTGCCTTAGTTTCCATCATTAACTCCTGAAGGAGACAACTCAGTCGCTGCCTCTTGTGTTCCCACAGGTTCTGCCTATAATAGAAGTGGGCGAGTTGGCCATTGCTTCCCATCACCTGCACCCCAGTGTCCTGGAGGGCTGAGACTACTGACTCACCATAGTCCCCCCAGTGCTGGTACAGAACACAGCTCACAAGTAGTCTAGAAAGAATGAATTAACAACCAGATGACATGGACAGTCCTTGACAACAACAGGACTGAGCTCATCCCCCAGATTATATATAAGTGAATAGGGGAAGAGTTTCAGGCTACTTTCCCATCCCTTGCACTGACTCTTACCAAAGTTCCATATGAAGAGGAAGAACCCTGAAAGAAATCGGCACATTAGGAAGATGCAGGAGGATGGCCTGAAGAGAGGATACAGGGGAGATAACGAGGTGCTGGCTGGCTGGTCCAGTCTCTTACATATGGATTGTGATTACTGATAAGCAAAGGTCACTCTGTGCTATAGGGGCCAGACAGGTTTGGGTCCTCTAAGAGGTAATAGAGAACAAACCCTATTTTAAGGAGACTATTTTACTTTCTCTATTTCTCTTTTCTTTTGACCACGAGAGGAAGAAGAGAACCAGATGAAGGCAACCACAAGGAAAGCTCTAAGGAATGCAAACTGTGAAGGTGTGAAGACCAGAAGCCAAAGAAACGGCCACGGGAGAAATCCAAAGGGATGAGTGCTGGTGAAAGCCAATCTGTGAGCGGCTGAGTGGGAGACACACAGGGAATGCAAACAAAGTCGGCCATGAGTGAAGATCAGGAGGTGGCAGAAGTGGGCAGGAGAGAGCTGCTACAGGGTCCAAAGACAGTCACACGGCTGGAATGATATTTATAGTACACAACTCAACTGAGCATTTGATGTCTCGAAGGTCACTGTGATCTTAGTGAAAGCCCAGATTTTTCTCTTAAGAGAAAAGCTGCCCTAAAAAAAGAAAAGGGGTGGAGGTGGGGTGACTAGGGGAAAAGATGATTTGCTTTCCAATGTGACCTGGTATTTCAAATCCAAATACTACCTCCTCCCAGTGAACCAAGTCTTAAGCACAATGACAGAAGCTCTTGCCTACAGAATTTTACTGAATCACTCCTTGGCCCCCTGGGTATTACCCCTTTCTTAGGAGCTCCAGAGATCTAAATAAGTTACCCAAGTCATATACTTCACAGAGTCTGAGACCAGGAGCCATTTCTCCAGAAGGAGAGCATATTCCATGGGAATGTCCGACTCACAACACCCTCACTAGACAGTGGGAGGTGGCAGAGCTGAATTCTCAGCTCTGTCCATGACTGACATCATGGAGCACAGTCTAATTAATTGCTAATGAATAGTGATGATACTGACTCACCTCCCTGGGCAGTTGGGAGGAATGTCAGGCACTAATGATGGGTAATTGCTTTTGCATATGTAAAGTGGGACATGTAATTAGTTTCCTACCATTTCAGACACTAGCCAACCTTGCTAACAAGTGGCCTGAGTAATACAGGTGAGAATCAGCAGCCTAGATTATGCCAGCAACCACCAGATCAATGGAACTGCACTACATATGTCATTGTCAGAGAGCAGAACTCTCAGGGAACACAGACACTGAGAATTGAAGCAACATCTGCCATGCAGCCAGGAGCAGCCAGTGAACCCCATGTCACGTACTCCAATTGTCAACAGGTTCCCTCTATTTTCAGCAGGGAGGAGTGGATAATTACTCCTTCTCATTTTCAAAAATCACTTCCATATCAACAGAATCCCATCAACAAGCCAATACCTCTTTACCAAGCATCCAATTCTGAGCACCCAGTAAAGGACTTAACATTACCATCCTGAGATCCCCTGATTAATTCTCCATTTGATCAGCCCTAAGTACTTGCCCAGGTGACAGCTCAAGAACAGCTCAAACTGATTTCCTGCTATGCAGCTCTGATGGGACCACTAGTACCTGCCTTCAGGGGAACTACCTTCCCCTTCCCCATAACAAACCTGCCAGCCTCTGAGAACAGAAGGTCTGCCCCTTCCTTTCTCCCATCATCACCATCAGTCAGGCTGATCACCGTTCTCCTTCACTGGTGGACTCCTTCAACACGGCCATGTACTCAGTTCCAGGCAATCTACTCATCTGACCATTCTGATGCAAAGACCCGATGTCAAGGCGGGGGAGCCCTCAAGGTGAGCCTGAGCTGGATGAACCTGCTGCCCAAGTTATGGATCCCCAAGAGGTGGGCAATTAACCTCCAGAAATACATTTCACACCCACAAACAGAAGCTTCTTTCCAGCTTCAAAACACCAGTGTCCATGGCAAGCAGCTGTCAGTAATTCAAAAGGCAAACTTGTAGGCCCTTTCCCATAAGTCAAAGAAAACACCAAGAATAGTTCCCCAGTTCTGATAGGTCTACAGAGTGAACGAACATCCAGGTAGACCAACCAACCATGATGCTTACTAAAAATAAAGAAAACGAACACCAGAAAAATAACCCTCCTTAACCACTAACCTATGCATAACATTACTTTCTCAGTAAGGTTCACCATCACATTATCAGGATATCTTAGCATTTTAAATGACAGTGGCTATAAATTAAAAATTAAAAGTAGACAGTTCATATTTTAAAAGACAATAACACGCTAGATAAATATACTCACTATGTTTGGGCGAACCCTATAACAACCATTTCAAGAGGGTCCACTCTCTGGGTGGCAAGTCTATGGGTAAATGCTAGGGAGTCACCCCTACTTACAAAAAGCCAGTGGAGACTCAACACCCAATGTACAGTCTGTTGTCAGCCAACTTAATGATATGTTGCTTCTGGACTCAACCCAGAGCCCAGCAGCTGACCTGCCCAGAGGCGGGCCCCTTGGCTGATTCAGAATTCTAAACGTGTTGCATCAGAAATGAACTTACTTTACATACAAAAATGACCCCATGCCTCCTCCAGAATCCAGGACTTAGAATACTTCTCTCTCTTGCCATACCTCCATCTATCCTTGATATTTAGACAGGGATGCTGGGTGGAGGGGAGAGGCCAAAGATAAATCCACAGTTCACTCCTCATTGGGCATAAGCTAATCAACAAGAAAAACTTCAGACAGCACTTTAAAGTACTACATTGTAAAGAAGCAGCTTGGCTTGGGTTCTTCTTCCATGGACACTGGCATTCAAATGTTCTCTAAAGAGCCAATGGAGTCACATTGATCTCATTAGCACTTGCATCAAGACCCAATACCTAGGCTCCTGCATGTCACAAGGAAAAACCTATTTTCTCTCAGTTCCAGGTAATCATCATATGATAGGTTCACCATGATGCTTTTTTCCCCTTCCCATCCATTCAACTGCAGAAATCAGGCTATTACTTTCTTGCATGGGTATTGGGCTAACCTAGTTCCCATTTCTCAGGATCCAAGCATACAGATCCCAATCATCAAACCAAACCATACATGGGTATTTTTTGAATTCTAAAACATGATCATAAATTTAACTCCTAGAGAGCAGAAACAGAACCTGTGTGATCTCAAGGACTTAGGACCATGTCACATAACATTAGGACACAGGATAAAAATGGGAGAAAAAAGAAAAAACAGGTAAAACTGACTTATCAGAATAAATCCAGTTCTTATGCAATCTTTAAGAAAAATACCAAAGCTGAATGACTTATAGTGGCTCAAATTGAGACTCAATGTAAAGCTTAGACATTAATATATATAATATTGATGCAAAAATATACAATATAAACCAATGGGTTGCAGAATCAGAAACAAATTCATACACACACATTCACTTAATTTGCAATAAATGGCAACACTGCACTGCTCTGAATAAAGGACAGGTTTTTCAATGAGTCTATAATACCCACAGGAAAAAATAAACTTGACCCCTGCCTCACACCATACCCTACAACCAATTAGAAATGGATTTCAGATTTGAATGTAACAAGCAAAACAATAAAGAGTTCAGAAGAAAATCCAGGCCTTAAAAAATGCAAACATTTTAGCATATAGCATATAGCTCAGTTGGCAGAGTGCCTGCCTTGCAAGCACAAGGCCCTGGGTTCAATCCCCAGCACTGCAAAAAAAAAAAAAAAAAAAAAAAGAAAAAAAAAAAAACATTACTTTGGAAGGACAAAATGTAACTGGACATAGTTAACATGTGCCTGTAATGCTAGCTACTTGGGGGACTGAGGCAGGAGGATGGTCTCTTTTTTTTTAATATTTTTTTAAATATATTTTTTACTTATTGATGGTCCTTCATTTTATTTATTTATATGTGGTGCTGAGAATCAAACCCAGTGCCTCACACATGCTAGGTAAGTGCTCTACCACTGAGCTACAACCCCAGCCCCCAGGAGGATGGTCTTGAAATTAAAAGTTCAAGACCAGTCTAGGCAACATTACAAGACCATCCCCAACCTCATCTCAAACAACAACAAAAACGTAAAATGGACTACATTACAATTAACTTCCTTCCACTGAATGAACCATTAAGAAAAATCAAGCCACAAAATGAAGATTTTTGCAACACATTTACTCAAGAGACTCATATTCTCAATACATAAAGAATGCCTGCAAAAATAAGAAATCACACAACAGGGAAAACAAGGTAATGTATTTTAGAAAAGATAACAAAATGGTCAATGAAAAGGTGCTCAACAAACCTACTTACCAAACAGATGCAAATTAAAATCATGTGATACCACTACTCAGCCAGGACAATCACTAAAATTAACAACTGATAATACCAAATGTTATCAAGGATGTGGAACATCTAGAACTCTCAAGCCAACTGATAGGAGGGGGAATTGGTAGAAACATTCTGGAAAACTCTTTAGTAATATCTATGTACAAAAACTGACTATATGCATACCTTCTGATTCAGCAATTCCAAATCCTATATACATAACCCGAAGAGACAAATGCTTATCTTCACCAAAAAGACAGATACAGAAATGTTTATATATGCATTACTTCTAAGAGCCAGAAACTGCCGACTTTTTTTTATTAACACTAGGATATATAAACTGCAGCATATTCATAAAATAGAACGTATGTAACTTCATTATCCAATATAGTAGGCAAGAATCACAGGTAGATTTAAATACAAATTACTAACATTAAAGAAAGGTAAAAACTCAGCAGGGCATGGTGGCGCATGCCTGTAATCCCAGCACTTGGGAGGCTGAGGCAGGAGAATCTCAAGTTCAAAGCCAGCCTCGGCAACTTAGCGAGGCCCTAAGCAACTCAGTGAGACCCTGTCTCTAAATAAAATACAAAATAGGGCTGGGGATGTGGCTCAGCGGTGGAATGCCCCTGGGTTCAATCCCCAGTACCAAAAAAAAAGAGAGAAAGGTAAAAACTCAGTCCCTCAGTCACGTTAGCCACATTTCACAAGCTTGACAGCCACATGCGGCTAATGGCTACTATACTGCCCAGCATACCAGAAAGCTTTTCCATCACCACGTAAAGTTCTGTAGGAGACTGCTGTTACACAGTACCAAGAACAAATGAGTTGCATTTGCAAGAAACAACATGGATGAATCCTACCAAGATACAACCAGATACAAAGGAAAACAGACTCTACATCCATTCATACCAAGTGCAAACACTAACAAAACTAATGCACATATATTATTAGAAGTCAGGATGGAGGTGCCCCTTTGGGGGTTCAGAGTACTGACAAAAGGCAACACTAGTAGGCTTCTTAAGTGCTGGTCATATTGATACAGATTAACACCCCTAGATGCAAATGTGCTCACAATGGAAAAATACAAGCACTCAATACTGATGGTCCATGCAGTTTTCCACTTCTATAAAATTGGAAAATCCAACAACAACAAAAAAAACTAACCTGTTTGTTTTAGCACCTTTCTGATTCGACAGTTACCTTAGAGGAAACTCATTCCAGGAGCTCTGAATAAACTTGCTTTTAGTGAATTATGCTTTTATGTGCTGCCTCACCATACCAAAGGTTAGAAGAAATATTCTATGAGGTTGGTTACCTGACTTACTCTAAAGATGTTGAAGATGCCATTCATCACATCACAGGGATTGCTCTTTACAAAGATCCCAAAGGAGAGTTCTATAACAAAATAAGTTTTGTTGTTGTTGTTGCTCTGCCTTGTGGTCAAGAGATCAGCCCTCACTTTACAGGTAAGCCCCCTTGGAGAAGGCTCAGGTCATTTGGATCTGCAAATGTTTCCTTCTTAAGTTCCCTAATTTTATTCCATGGTTTTCGTCTTTCACTTTGTTTTGTTTTGTTTTTTTGTGGTGCTGGGAATTGAACCCAGGGCCTTGTGCTTGCAAGACAAGCACTCTACCAACTGAGCTATATCCCCAGCCCCCTTCTTTCACTTTAAATGTACGTAATTTTAAAATCTTGCAAGCTGTCTTAAATTCATTCTGAAATGAGATGGGGTATAAAAGTGAAAGGCAAATTATTTCAGTTTTCTAGTGAACTGTTTCAATTTAATGTGGTACAGCATTTACTGAAACCCCACACATGCAAGCACCCTATCTCACAGGAGACAAATAAGTACACTAATTATTCAAACCACCCCCTGCCACTCTGAGAAGCTTGGCCTGACCTCTCCCTGCCTCCTCTGTGTCCCCATGGACAGCACCTTAGCTGGCGCATGTACATGAACTCACTCACCACATGGGATGATTTGTCTGTGTGTGTGTCACCCTCATGGGGTTATGAGAGCTG
Source organism: Glaucomys volans (assembly GCA_020662805.1). Classification (NCBI taxonomy): domain Eukaryota; kingdom Metazoa; phylum Chordata; class Mammalia; order Rodentia; family Sciuridae; genus Glaucomys; species Glaucomys volans. The sequence goes on along the minus strand of JAJEJO010002958.1, from coordinate 174,463 downwards.
CAAGGGTTCAGTCCATGCCTTTAGTGACTCCTCATTCCTTGAGATCCAACAGAATGCCTACCACATGCTAACCGCTCCCCGCAAATGATGGCTGAATGGATACTTAAGGAGTCAATGGGTGAACACAAGAATGAATACATGAATGACCGTAAGCTGTCACATGGTGCAATGGAGGAATATTTGAAGTACTGCTGGAACACAGAAACAGAGTTTATTCTGTCCCTCAGGTCAGAGGTTCTTGGGACGCAGCATTTAAGGTGGTCTTGAAGGCTGAACAGGACTTACTAGTCCGATGACCAGAAGAGCATGGGAAGGTCCCATTCAGGAAAGAGCCTTCCTAAGTGAAGTAAATGAGGAAAAGACAGGGCCAAGCATGAAGGCTAGGAAGGGTGAAGCTATGGTGAAAAAGGCTGAACGATTAAGTTGGGCCAGGTCACAAGGGGTCTTGAAGGCCATGAGTAAGGGCTGGACTGTTGTGCAGAATGGACAGGAACACCAGGACTGTGCCCTCAACTCCTGAAGACATATGTACAAGCACATACGTGTGCATATTTAGGTACATAAAGGATGAAGGATGGACTGTTTTATCAACTTGGAATCCAAACTTTTACATCAAAGCCATTTTAGTGAGCCCAGAATAGTTCTCCTGATAAATTCAAGTATTACAATGTGGCACATCCCTTAAGCGCTCCAAACTCATAAAGGCATGACAGTGACAATTCATGAAGACAGTAACAGTTTACACAGGTGTGCTTGTTTAAACAGCTCAGAGTCACAGGATTAACTCTGCTCAGAAACCAGTCACTCAGCAATTCTGATAAATGCTCATTGCACTTTGTCTTCAAATGTTCAACATATTTCCCTGGTCCCCAAAGATAGGCTATGAGCTGACAGCATGGTCATGCTCAACCCAGCATGGCACCCAGCTGCTGTGCCTACAGACACACACAGGCCCACACATGGCCAGCATGCAAAGGCCTCTAATGCTGACACAAGCTGATGTAAAAACCAACCAAAAAGACACAGCACTGCTTATTTGCAAATGTTCATGGGTTCCCAATGACCACTGATACAACCAAGTCCCCACCCTTCAAATGACAAATACGGTCTGCAATTTACTAATGACACAGTGATGGAGCAGCTGTAAAACAGGTCTCAGACTGAGAGGGATGCAAATTCGGGGCCAATTAAAGCCCCACCTCACGCCAATCCCTGTCCTCTAAACGTAAACCTCGTCCTTGTTTATACCAAGTTCAAACTCGGCAGGAGAAACAACCTTGGTTTGGTTGGAGATTGGATGAGGCAGGATACATAAGTAACTGCTGTTCCCCCATCAGACAATTAGCCACTCAAGTGAACCAATTTCCATGAGCAGCCAGCTCATGTACAGACCACCTCTGACCAGACCACAGGCACTGACTGTAAAGACATGCAGTGGCGGTGGCACATGCCTATAATCTCAGCACTTGGGAGGCTGAAGCAGGAGGATTGCGAGTTCAAAGCCAGCCTCAGCAACTTAGCGAGGCCCTAAGCAACTCAGTGAGACCCTGTCTCTAAATAAAAATACAAAATAGGGCTGGGGATGTGGCTCAGTGGTTGAGTGCCCCTAGGTTCAATCCCTAGTACCAAAAAATAAAAAAAAGACATGCAGTGGGACAAGACCCCAGCCAAAGAGAGGTGCAGATAGACAGACTGAGGCACCTACTCATCAACATACCCAACTGCTCCTGCCTCACCTCCCAGTGGCCCAAGGTGCTCTAGGAGACAGTGTCCATCCATCAGACTCCTGGCTCTTCACCTTTGACCCACACACCCCCCAAAAACAAATGATTCTGATTTAATTCACATTTCTGCAGCCCCAGCCAAGCCCACCCCACCCCACCCCACCCCACCCCCGGCACACACACAGGGGTCTTTGGGGGGCAAGGAGTAATCTATTTCCTTCTAGGACCATTTCCTCCTACAGATTCTGCTAATCCTGGCAAAGAACTAGGAAGATAAACCTTTGATGCCTTACATTGAATTAAAACATAATCCATTTCCAATTACACTTACAAAAGGTCACTGAAGTCCTCCTTCTCAAGGACATTTGCCAGAGTTGACTCCCTCTTGGGCTAACTGCCGAACAGTGATTCCACATATATGATATGAGTTGAGAGGTCAAAAGGAAACCATCACCTAAACACTGATCGGGCACCCTGGGGAGTGGTACTTTCAAAGTCACTTCTCTAATTAAAAGTCTATATGTAAAAAAGTGTCCATGAAAATCCAAAAAGGAATCCCTGGGTCCTAGGAGAGTCAATCCCATAAACCCTCTCAGAGATGCTGCTTCTCCAAGAACCTGGATGAAGTGGCACCAAGGGAGGGCCAGCAGTCCAGGCTTCTGCCTCCCTTCCTCCGGGTCCCAGCTATATCCTCTCCATTCTTCTCCACCCCTCTAACTTTGCTTCTGTCTCAAGGAGGACCTCACCTTCTCTCCCTAGCTGGGTTGTGCTCTGCTTCCTTCCACCATCCCCACTGCCAGCAACTGGTTCTACCAGGCACCCAAGGCTTGTTGTACATTGAGCGTGATACAGGTAGTTTCCTCAAAATATAGATTCCTGGGTTGGGGCTATAGCTCAGTGGAAGAGCGCTTGCTAGCACGTGTGAGACACTGGGTTTGATCTTCAGCATCACATAAAAATAAACAAGTAAAATAAAGGCATTCTGTCCATCTACAACTATAAAAAAATTTTAAAATGTACAGATAGATTCCTAGTTGTGGTGCCATCAGTACTCAACTGGAATTCCCAGGAGATATATTTTTGCAAGCCTCTCCTATCCTATCCTACCCTATCCTGTAACTAGAGAGATTTTCCTAAAATGCAGATAAGACTTTTGTCATACACTCATTTAAAATCTTTCAACAGATCCCTATGCCTTCCGTACTCAGCTGCATAATATGGCACCTGTGGTCCTTATCTCAGCCTGCTCCTCCAGCCACCTGTCCAGAAGCCCTACATCCCAGCCACTCACACCATTCCAGGGTGCCTGGACACTCAGGCTGCCTCTTCACCCCTTCAGGTACCCAAGACCCTCTGCTCAAATGCTTCTCCTCCCACTGGCAGCCTGTATAATGAATGTCTATTGGTTCTTTCAAGACCAAAGCCACCAACTCATCCTCTGAGAAGCCTTAGCTGACTTCTCTCACAGAGATCACTTCTGTGTTCCCAAAGCACCTCAAGCACACTTCCAACACCATAGGTGGTACATTTCACTCTAATTGCTCTTAAGATGCTGTCCCCCTGGTCATCAGTAAGCTCCAGGCAGTTCTTTACGTAACATCTCCCCATACCTGATGGATTGCTCCAACTCAAAGTATTTGCTAAACGCCATCCTGGGTCAGCATCCCTATGGTTAGAAGGATCACACTGTGCTTCTAATAAATCCATATAGCACCATAGCCCATCAGGAATAGATAAGGTTTTTTAATTCCGAAGAGTTTGAGTTTTACATTCTCTTAAGTTTTCAAAATTGGAATGAATAACTTTTTCTACTTCCTACAAAGATTAAACCAGATGATCAAGGTAAAATATTAACAGGATGTTGCCCTTACAGTCATCATAAACACTATCTTAGCTGAATGTTTACAGATTAGCGTGTGGGCAGGCACACATCCTAAAACCATGCCTGACACACTGCAGGCTCTTGAGTAATTAGTGAACAAATGCATATAATTACAATTAAAAATTACTGTTTAAATATGTGTTCTTCCCTATTATACCACCAATTTTCAGAAGGTGGGAACTCTGTGCTATCCACTTTTGCACCCCACCCCAAACCCTAGTACATTCAATTTATTTGAACATAAAAAGTAATACAATGTTGATGACTCTTAAGAAACTCACCCTTGTTCAAGCAAGTACAAGTGCTGCCTCAGGCATACCCTAAACTAAACCCACAGAGCGAAATAAAAAATTCACTGGCTTCAAAATATTCCTCCTGCTTCCAAAAACCCCCTAACTAGCTGGCCTCTAGCCTTGATAACCAAATCTGTTTTTCTTGAATCTCAGGCTGGCCCCCGACCAGGGTAGGTCCTGCCACCTGCTAAGCCAGAATCTGAGGCCTTCACCAATGACCCTGATCCCCAACACCACTTTAGCCTGCCCAGGTCCCCAGCCCTGCCTCAGCAGCTGCTTAGCCTGGGGAACTGTGGTTGAGCTACAGGCCAGTTCACCCCCAGGAACCTGGGGGCTGTGCTCAGCTCAAGTATCAGATTACCACCAAAATAACAGCAGGCCTGCCTATATCCAGCCAAGTGCAGAAGAGTAGTGTCCAGGAGGTGAGAAACACAAGCCTGGGAAGAAAAAAGGAAGACATTTGAACTGCAGTCAAAGATAGCCTGGGTTTCTTCCTCTTTCCTCCTCCCCCATACTGGGGATTGAACACAGGGGTGCTTTACCACTGAGCTACATCCCCAGACATTTGAATTTATTTTGTATCTTGAGATAGGGTCTAAGCTGCTGAAGTTGGCCTTGAACTTGGGATACTCCTGCCTCAGCCTCCGGAGTAGCTGGGATTACAGGTATGCACCACCTCGCCTGGCATGAGCTGGGTTTTAAGAAATGTAGTTTAAACTCATAACCGTGTTCTTAGCATCATCAAGATAGTCCCTGCAAAAACTCATTTACTTGGCAGACAATCAGAGTAATATATTTACATTATACTTAACCACTCTGGATGTGCTTTTAAAAACATTGTTTTAGGGCAAACTGGAGATGGGGTTTTCTTTAGCCTGCTTACACAATACTATATATAAAAGTCAGATTTGGGTCAAAGAAGGTTTTAACAAGTATCCTCACTCTACAAATTCCTAATATTACTCACCTTTAATTTTCTCCAAACTAAAGCCAAACATGACAGAGCTAATTAGGTCTACTCTTGGAGAAGCAGATCTTCAAGAAAGAAAAGGCTAATAAAAAAACATGTATTCATTGTTCTTTTTCCCCCCTAAAATGAAATCAAAGTCCACTCCTGTGCTACCCTCGTGCAGGAACACTGCTGACTTGATGTGGTCTGGAGCAGCCTGGATATTTCAAATAAAGTTAACTTCAATCACTGCAGGGGGTTAGCAGGTTATTGATTCTCCATCTTGGATTCTTTCATCTTGGTTTACTCCATGCACAAGGCCTCTTTAATTTGCTCCTACCAACTGTTTTATAAGTGGGTGGGTAAAGACCCAGCAATAAGAAAAGATGCCCTTCTTCAGGCCAGGCAGGTAAACTCCAAGACCAGGACATCCACCAGTTGGATAAAGTTTCCCATTGCAACCTGTGGGTGTGAGAGAAACTGAATGGCTTGGCCAAGGAAGACTGATTTAATGTTTCTGGAACACCTCTCACGGCACATTTGATTCCCAGCCCAAAGGTGCTGAAAGGTAGGCAATTAAAAAAAAAAAGAAAAGAAAAAAAAATACTGAATAATATAAGTTTTTTTAAAGTTAATTTTGATGGGGGAAAGGTTTCCCGATGCTACATTATTTTGCAGTTATTGATTCATGTTTCATTTTAAAATATCAGGATGGGGCTGGGGTTGTAGCCCAGTGGTAGAGTGCTTGCCTCGCATGCATGAGGTGCTGGGTTCGATCCTCAGCACCACATAAATAAATAAAATAAGGGTGTTGTGTGTATCTACAACTAAAAACAAAAAATTTTTAAAAATAAAACAAAATATCAGGATGACAAGCTCCTAAGACGTAGCAGTATTCTGAACAAGAATCTGCCTATTGCGAGTGCTCAAAAGGTTTTCAGTGACAATTTTAATGGCAGCCAGACCAGCAGCAGACATGCAGAAAGGCAGAAACTGTGTAATTTTGTCTTTTTTCTTTTCTTTCAATTTTTTAAAAACTTTTAAGAAAGAGTCTTCTCCCAATCAAATCAATCAAAAGCTTCACAAAGGACCCTATCACCAGTGGAGTTTGGGAGTCCTGTAAACTTAAAAGAATACTATATAAATAGTGAAATTCACTGCTTTCATCCTGTCTTTAAAAACAGCCGAAGTCCAGGTCCCCGGAAGACAGTATCTCATTCACCTTGCTGCTCCCTGTGTGGTCAGAATCAACACACTGCATGCGGGCACATCACACCGTGCAATTACCAACCGGTATTGACATTGCTAAAAGATCTCTAATAATCCTGGTTTTTACCATAAACGCTCTCATTATTATCCCAGCTCTCTGCTTGTTCACCGTGCCTGGTCACTTACACGAGGATGAGAAAACACGGCGGACTCAACTCATCCTTCCCCAGCCGTGTCTCCCAGGGAGCTGTTCGTGTCTCTGCAGTGCGATGCCACCACACTGGCCAACCAGGTTTAAAATTAGCCGAGCCCTGGAGAGCCACCGTAACCTTCTGACAAGGTTAGCCAGCAGAGCAGAGCACCGCTCAGAGAGGGACATTAATAAGAAGCCAAGTGGAGCCTTTCAACAAGCCCATTAGGGCCTCTCGGAAACCTGGCCGTCTGGGAGCCTGGGGGAGCCGGACGGCAGAGAGGGGCTGACCTAGGCTCTTATTTTTATCCCACCTAGTCAGCACCTTCCTTTACAGGCGAAAAACACAACTGCAGCTTGTGCTTACCCAGTTTTAAATTCAACAGATTTGTCCACAAACTGTATAATCATTTTTAAAACCTTCACCTGGATTTTTAAGATAGAATATTTCTGGGACACCTCTCATAAGGTTGATGCCCACAAATGACAAAAACATGTGGAAACACAGAGAAACATACAAAGGAGATGACAAAAGTTACCCATATTTCACCACCAAATAATAATCCCTGCTAACCATGCATTTTGATGTGTTTTCCTGCACTAATAATTTGCTGTTATTCTTCAATATAGTTTTGGGAATTGATTGCCCACATAACATTTCACATTCAGCATTTTCCCGAGTTCCAAAAAAATTCTTTGTAATTGATAATTTTAAGACGTTATAATATTCTAGGATACACTCATCTTTATTTCTCCATTTCTCCATGGCTGGACATTTCGATTTTGCCCAACTTTTCCCTGCTGTGTTGAACATCTTAAGGACAAGTTCCTAAAGTCCAAAAGCAGGAACAACGTAAAGGCCACTGGTGCAGACTGGGGACCCCAAGACGACAGGGACAGTGTGCTTCTCACACAGTGTTCATAAGAAGTGCTTTCTGAACAAGTGGGCATGTCTCAGTGCTTTCCAAACAGACAGCCCTAAATTACAAGGTGACACTTTCCAAGCACCTGTTGGAAGATAATCAGGCCCAGTACAACAAACGTCCCCTGGCAGTAAGTTAAAGAGAAGGCAAACAAGGAATCCATCAACACCTCTGACCACCTGCCAAAGGCAATTCAGTGCTTTCCCCACCCACCCCCAGAGGACCCCACCATTACAGCCAAACTGGTTGTTTAAAATACTGAAATACTTCCCAGACCTGGGAATCTAGTCAATGTCCCAAGCCCCCATCTTTCTCCCAGTCCTCTGCAGTCTTCTTGTTGTTCAACAGGTAATGGGTAAACGCTTGGCACACCTGGAGCTTCCAGTGATTTCCATTGTGTCAATGCCCTTCCACATTCGTTGTTAGATATTTTAAATATCACCTGTGCTCACAGGCAGTTTTTTAACTCCAAATTTACCTTATAAATGTGTTAATCTCCAAATGAACCAATCCCGCAAAAACCAATGTTTAAAATCTAACAATCACTTCAACTTTTTTTTTGTTTTGAATATGGGGATTGAACTCAGGGGCACTTAACCACCAAGGCACATCCCCAGCCCTTTTCTGTATTTTATTTAGAGACAGGGTCTCACTAACTTGCTGAGGCTGGCTTTGACCTCAGGATCCTCCTGCCTTAGCCTCCTGAGCCACTGGGATTACAGGCATGCTCCACCATGGCTGGCTCAACATTGTTTCTTAAACTCACTGAATTCCCTATTTGTGGGGGGAGGGGGCAATATTGGGATTGAACCCAGGAGTGCTCTACCACTGAGCTACATCTCTAGCCCTTTTTATATTTTATTTTTTATTTGATACAGAGTCTCAGTTGCTGAGATTGGTCTTGAAGGTAGAGGCAATCCTCTTGCCTCTACTTTCTGAACAGCTTCCTCTTGCCTCTACCTTCAGAACAGCTGAGATTACAGGCTTGTGCCTCTGTGCTTGACTCCTAATACTTTACTTCTAAAACCAAAATTGACAGTTATTAGGAAGCAGTTACAAAGGTGCCTAGTGGGGGCCCTTTCAGCTAAATCATTCTCTCCAAAGCACGGTGAGCTGGATTAGACACAAATGTGAACTTTATAGTAAGAATCATGAACGCAGAACTAATATCAGTTATGCTGGTACCCCAAGGATAAAAGCTATCTGCTTAAATCACAGGAGGCTTTGAGGCATTCTCAGATCATCAACTATATTCTCAGTAAGCTAAAGCAAAAATAATGAAATGCTAAAAAAAAAAAATCTGGGGATGAATACTGAAGTGTCAGTTGGAGCCTACCCTGGTCCCTGGACCCTTCTCCTCCTGGCTTATCTGCAATGCCAATGGAAGTAGTACTGACAGAGTGCGATCAGCAGGCTGGGTGGACTGCCACGCATCCAGAAGCACAATCTCTGCCATTAGCGTTTTGCTAAACAAAATTATTTTCTGTGGAAAGGAACAGATAACTAGTAAGTAGAACCAGTTTCATTTCCTCTAAATGTTTTTGTCCATCCTGTACGAAGGATGCCAAGGCAGAAAAACCAGCCAAGACAGGGAAAAGAGACAAACATGGGGCCTGTACAATCAGTCTTTGAAAATGGAGAAGGTGCTAGCCTGGACACATTACAGCCCTGCCCAGCCCAGCAGCTGGGTCGTGGCCCAAGCTGGAACAAGCACAAAGGTAATACCCACCCACATCTCTGCTAGGAAGAGACCCAAGCCACTAAGGGAGCTAGAGACCAAACTATAGCTTCTGTGCCAAGTGAGCAAGATCATAAGTGATAGAGCAAAAGATGAATTGGGATCATGAAAACAAACATCTAACGGCAAAAGTTTAAGAAAATACCTTGCAGCTGTCAATGAAATTAATACACACAGCTAACACTGTATGTGAACACTGCATAGGGCCTAGGACCTTGTGGTTTTTTTTGGTTTTTTAAAATAGATTTTACTTATTTTTTTAATATATGTGGTACAATCTGATGTTCCAACATGTATATATTGTGGAATGATCAAATAAGACTAATTAACATATGCATCACCTCAATATTGATCATTTCTTTGTGGTGAGAAGAATTAAAATCCTCTCTTTTAGTTATGTTGAAATAAACATTATTAATAGCTGTAATTACCAAACCATGTAAGGGATCACCACTTTGTACCCTTTGACCACTGTATCCCTTTCCCCCTCATGCCTGACACCCACTCCAGTGGCTGGTAACCACCAATCTACTCCCCACTTCCATGAGTTTGATGCTTTAATTTTTAATTCTCATCACAGCTATATGAGGCAGAGATGTAATACTACCATCTCCCTTACCAGAAAAATAAAATTAAGTTTTAAAACGTTTGTCTAAAATCATACCACTAGTTGGTGCTCAAACTGAAATTCAAACCCAGGTCCTCCTTCCCTCGAGCCCAAGGTCTTTTTCTGTGAGCTGGTAAACCTCCCACCACCGCATACAAAGAATGGCTACGAGACCTTAACAGGAAGGATGCAGAGAGGCCCAGAAGGGGAAGGAAGACATCAGGGAAAGTGCATTCCACCCTCCAATCTATGATGGGAGAAAAATCACCCACTGTGGGCTGACTGCATTAGGCACCCGTAGGACAAGAGGAGGAGGCGAGGCCCTGTGAATGAAGTGAGCACACCATTAGAGCTGAGATCACCAACAAGCACACTGTTTTTCTGCTTACCAAAAAAGGCAGCCCCAAAGTAAGGCAGCTGCAGAGTCTGGACTCTGGCTGCTGTGACCCCAGCAGAGCTGGCACATGGCAAAAGCTGGTGCTACTCTCTCCTTCTCCAGGAATGCTGTGGCCAGAACCAGAGCCTGCTATGGCAGGGAAGCAGCACCTGTTCTTTTTAATTCCCTGCATGTGGACTTTTCTCCAATGCAAAACTAACCTCTGTGGCCACTAAATGACTCAACTCTGCACTGCAAAACTTCAAGAACACAAACAGAAAAGGAGGTAAATGAACAATTCATACAGAGAACAGTCATATGGCTAAATAGGCATCTTCACTAGGAGGGAGAAAAATGGTGAATTCAAACAATGTAAGGTGTTATTTCATACTTACTAATGAGTAGACCTTTAAAGACAATAATCACATCCCTAGGAGTGAATGGGATGTGGGGAGTGTGCTGGTACAGATGTGGATGTGAAGACCCAATTAGCTACACTTACTAAGAGCCTCGAAAGGCTTAAATCCTTTGACCTACTAATTCTAACCCCAGAAGTTCACCAAAAAAAGAAAATTACATGGGAAAAAATTATGAGCAAAAGTTGTGCATTAAAGAACCATCTATATAATTCTATGAATAGGAAAATGACTAAGAAAATCACCATGTATCAATGTAAAAGTGGACATTCATTTACAAGAATAATTTAAAGAACAGGCTGAAACATGAGGGAAAGCTTTCCAACCAATATTCCATTTTATTTATTTTTTTATTTTTTATTTTTTTAATTTTTTGGGTACTGGGGATTGAACCCAGGGGCACTTGACCACTGAACCACATTCCCAGCCCTATTTTGTATTTTATTTAGAGGGTCTCACTGAGTTACTTAGGACCTCGCTAAGTTGCTGAGGCTGACTTTGAACTCCCGATCCTCCTGCCTCAGCCTCCCAAGTGCTGGGATTACAGTCCTGCGCTACCGCACCCGGCCCAATATTCCACTTTAACAAGCAAAACAGGGAATGGGGATGTATTCAGGGTAGATCATGTGTTTAGCATCCATTAGGCCCTGGGTTCAACCCCCAACACCAAACACATGAGTGAATGAGTGAGTGAAAGAGAAAGAAATGCGAAGTAACAGGCACGGTGGTACATGCTGTAATGCAGCTGTAACCCCAGCTACTCAGGAGGCTGAGCATGAGGATGGTAAATTTCAGGCCTGTCTGGGCAATTCATCAAGACCCTGCCTCAAAATAAGAACTCTAACAAAAGAGGTGAGAGACCTCTACGATGAAAACTGCAGAACACTAAAGAAAGAAACTGAAGAAGACCTTAGAAGATGGAAAGACCGCCCATGCTCCTGGATAGGCAGAATTAATATTATCAAAATGGCCATACTAGCAAAAGCATTATATAAATTTAATGCAATTCCTATTAAAATCTCAATGACATTCTTCATAGAACTAGAAAAAGCAATCATGAAATTCATTTGGAAAAATAAAAGACCAGTACAGCCAAAACAATATTTAGCTAGAAAAGTGAAGAAGGAGGCATCACAATAGCAGACCTCAAACTGTACTACAGTGCGATAGGAATAAAAACAGCATGGTATTGGCTCCAAAACAGACTCGTAGTCCAATGGTACAGAATAAAGACACAGAGACAAACCCACAAAAACACAATTATCTCAGACTAGACAAAGGCACCATACACATTCATTGTAGAAAAGATAGCCTCTTCAACAAAGAAACAATCAATGTGAAGAGAAAGCCTACAGATAAGGAGAAAATCTTTACCACATGTACCTCAGATAGAGCATTACTCTCCAGGATATATAAAGAACTCAAAACACACACACACACACACACACACACACACACACACAACAAATAATGCAATCAATAAATGGGCTAAGGAACTGAACAGACACTTCATAGAAGCTATACAATCAATCAACAAATATATAAGAAAACGCTCAACATCTCTAGCAATTAGAGAAATGCAAATCAAAACTACTCTAAGATTTCATCTTACTCGAATCAGAATGGCAATTATCAAGAATATAAGCAACAATAAATGTTGGTGAGGATTTGGGAAAAAGTTACACTTATACACTGCTATCGGGAATGCAAATTGGTACAACCATTATTAGTATGGAGATTCCTCAGAAAACTTGGAATGGAACCACTATTTGACCCAGCTATCCCACTCCTCAGTTTATACTCAAAGGACTTAAAATCAGCGTACTGCATAGACACAGCCACATCAATGTTTATACCAGCTCAACTCACAACAGCTAAACTATGAAACAAAACTAGGTGTCCTTCAACAGATCAATGGATAAAGAAAACATGATGTGACATATGTATGTGTGTGACCCCACACACACACACACACACACACACACACACACAGGAATATTACTCATCTTTACTCATCTTTAAAGAAGAAAGAAATTATAACATTTGCTGGTAAATGGATGGAGTTGAAGAATACCATGCTAAGTGAAATAAATCAAACCCAAAAAACCAAAGTCGGAATTTTTTCTCTGATATGCAGATGCTAATTCTCAATGGGAGGTGGGAGGTGGGGACACTAGGGAAGAAGAGAGTTACTTTTGATTAGGTAGAGCGGACTGGAGGGGAAGGGCATGGAGGTAGGAAGGATAGCAGAGTGAAACAGGCATTACTACCTCATGGACATGTTTGACTGCATGACCAATGTCCTACAATATGTATAATCAGAAAAAAGAGAATTATATTCCATTTATGTATGATTTATCAAAATGCACAAATGCATTCCACTGTTATGTACAACTAATTAGAACAAATTTTTTTAAAAATTTTAAAAAAGGACTGGGGATGTAGCTCAGAAGTAGAGCACTTACATAGTATATGAGGCCCTGGGTTCAATCCTTAGTACCACAAAAAAATAAAACACAAAGCAAAACAAAAATCTACAGTGATCATAATCTTACTTTTATGGAAGGAGCTACATAAATAGAAAATGAAAATGAAACGGTTACCATTTTAGGACAGTGATATTACAGGCTTTTCTATCACATTTTTTTTCTCATTCTCTTGTTTTTGCAACTACTAAGAAATGATTCCAACTTCTTTCTTTCTAAAGAAAATTTAAGTAAAGTTCAGATCTAAGTAAAAGTATCTGAGCACCTGAATACAAGAAGAAAGTTTGGAGGCCAGAAGTAAGTGATACTTGAATTCTTCTCCACTCCAGAATCTGCCCAGCCAGACTCTTACATTTGTGTAGCCACACTGTCACACACACAGATCACAGTCTGCTTTAGGTTCAGCAGATAACCTGCTGTTCCTCCAAACATTATGGTGGCAACAGTACCAGCAGCTAATACTTATAGGGTGGACCTGCTCTAAGCACTTCATGTGTCTCAACTCATTTAATCTCCATATCAATCCTATGAGAAAAGTACTACAGTTATTCCCATTTTAGAAATGAGAAAATGAATTGTCCCACATCACTTAAATAGGCGGCAGAGTCAGGATTTGAACACACAGTCTGACTCAAGTCTTAACTGGTTGCTATCACACTAGACTGCTGAGGTACACACCAGACTCCCCGCCACTGCTATGCTGCACCTCTGGTCTGAGACACCTTTCCTCCCCTTGGATGCCTATGAAGCTCCTACATATACCTCCAAGGCCAATTCCACTGCTACCTCTATAGGAACACCTTCCCCAGTTCTCCATGTAGCATTTGTCTGTTTCCTCTGAAGTCCCACGGGACTGGACACACAGTGATGCTTTCACTGGTATGGTGTAGTAATTGGCAGGGTGGATCTTCCTGACAGTCAAGTCTGGGGTGGGGAGTAGGCAAAGGTGCTCTTTGTAGCCCCCCAGCCCCATGACTGCACTGATGTTTGGCAACAAATATGTAATCAAGGAGAGGGAGAAAGGGACAAATGAGTGACTTCTCAGTAAAGGGATTTGAGAGCTAACCACTGGTTGGTGAATATTTCAGATGCTTGGAGTTAAAGAAAAAAAAACACAAGAGCTTGAATATTACTCAGCCTTGAAAAGGAAGGTGATTTTGACACATGCTGCAACACAGATAAACCCTGAAGAGACAATGCTAAGTGAAATAAGTCAGTCATAAGGGGACAAATACCACACTCAGCTAAGGTACCTAAAGTAGTCAAACTCATAGAGACAACGAGTAGAACAATGGTTGTCAGGGGCTGCAGGGGGCAAGTTTCAATTTTGCAGATGAGAAGAGTTCTCTTTATAGAGTTTATAATTTAAATGACAGTTAAAGAGAGATTGATAAATCAGATCAAATTGAATCAATACTGAAGGAAACAGTATTTAATAGATGCCTCACACACACACAGTTGCAGCCTGCATCTTTCCAAGCATCCTCCAGTCCCAGAGACATTCCCTCCTCCATGGAGTCTGGATGTCCAAGTCTGCCTGCAAAGCCTCTGCATGCTCCCCGGGCTTCATGGCCTTGCACAGTCACATGCCTTGGGAACCGGCTATCAACAAGTCTAGCTTGCCAGCGTGGAGCTCCATGGAGGCAGCACCTTTGTCTCTCAGGGGGTGTGTCCTTGTGACCTGGTCCACACCTAGCACCTTTAATAAATATATAATCCATGAGATAACTGCTGAAAGGGAAGGGCTGAGTACTGCCTTGATTACCAGATGTCCCGTGCAGGGTTGTCTTCAGGAGTGGTTAGCAAGACCAGTAAAGACACACAGAAAATGCAAAAATGTTCTAACCTGAAACTGAAAGGGAAAGGATCCAACTGCAGATAAGTCCCAGACAGGTTCCTGCCAACTCTTCTAATGAGGGAAAGAGGAATTTATTTGTAAGCAAGGTAATTTCCAGAATTTGCACACCAATGGAGTTAAGGCTCCCTGTCATTTTCTGACAGCCAGGGGCTGAGACTCAGCTACCAGGCTCCATGCAGGGACTTAGACACATCACCTCTTCAAATTCTCTTTAGGTCAAGGGAGTATTTTCCTCTTTTGCAGGAACAGAAGTTTAAATTGCAGTCTGATCCATTGGCAGGCACCTTTTCTTTGGGCTAAAATTAGAAAACATTCTTTATAGCTGCTAAACCTTTATCGATACTCAGAGGTCAGCTCTGAAGGTACGGGGTGGGAATTGCCTTTCTTCACTAATTCCATTTTCCATTCTGTGAGGCAGCTGGTACATGTATCTTCTTCTACAAGTTTTTGCCACACAAATTACTTAATCACCCCTAAAAGTCTTCCACTATGTACACCTCCAAGTTTATTCTTGTTTTACATAAGAGAAACAAATTTATTGAACTTGCAACTGAGCAAAAAAATATTATTTTCCCTCCAGTTACTGAACAAACTATAAGTGTGATGCTAAAAAGAACGCATAAAATAGACTCATCCAGACTTGAACCCCATAGTGCAGCAGGCTGCTAGGGGAGAAATTCATAACTGAAAAGTACAAGTGGCTTCCAGCATGACTTAGGGGAAACCAATGTACAGCAACTCCAAACAGGTAATCCTGGATGACAGGTGACAATTCCAAATGAAGACAAACACCTGCTTGTGCACTGTCAGGTATCCTCAATTGTTAAACGAAGTCTTTGCACAAATCTTGAGTCTTATTCAAATTGGTAAAGGATATCTGCAGATCAGAGATACAGGAGCTGAGACTCAGGGTGCATTTTTAATATAAATACTGATTACTATTTTTGCTATTTTTCATTTATTTAGTTAAACCATTCTTATTAAGGGAGCTTTGTAAATTGTGTAGATAGATATATAAACACAATTTGATCCCTAGAAGCTTAACTTTTTCTGAGTAACACAAAATGCAACAATTCCAAACAAATGGAGCAATTCCTTTTTTCCCCAACCTAGACCTCAGTTTCCTCATCTGCAAACAAAGAACAGAAACACAGCTTTTAGATAGCTCTCAATTCTATTTCTCATCCCTTCACCTCTCCACCAAAACCAACACTAAGGCAAGCATTCTACCACTGAGTTACGTCCCCAGTCCTTTCTATTTTGAGACAGGGTCTTGCCAAGTAGCCCAAGCTGCTCTCAAATTTGCCATCCTCCTGTCTCAGCTCCTTTAGTAGCTAAAATTACAGGAGTGAGCCACTGCACCCAGTTTTAATTTATCTTTATTTTAAGATACTGTTTTAGTTAGCTTTTTCTCTGCTGCTACTGAAAGACCTGACCAGCTGACCAGAACAACTGTAGAGGAGCAAAAGTTTATTTAGGAGCTCACGGTTTCAGAAGACTTAATCCATAGACAGCAGGCTCCATTCCTCAGGGCTCAAGGTAAAGGAGGGCATCATGGCAGAAGAGTGTGGCAGATAGAAGTAGCTCACATGATGATCAGGAAGCAGAGAGAATCTCCACTCGCCAGATACAAATATATACCCTATTGCCACACCCCCAGTGAACCACTTCCTCAAGCCACATCCCACCTGCCTCCAGTTACTGTTCAGTTAATCCCATCAAGGATTAATTCACTGATTAGGTTAAGGCTATATCCCAATCATTTCTCCTCCAAACCTTCTTGCATTGTCTCACAGGTGAGTTTTTGGGGGACACCACATCTAAACCGTATCAGATACACTGCCGCCAAGCAAAGTTATCTGCCTTAATAGCTTGTTTTAGGTGGAGCAATGGCAAAAAGGAAGAAAGGAAAAAAGAATGGATGGATGGATGGATGGAAAGAAGGAAAGAAGCAAGCAAGCCAGCCAGTCAGCCTTTGGTCTGAAAAGGCTATAAACAGCCACATATTCTGGTTTTGAGTAAAACACTACCAGAGAAGAATAAAAAGGAATGCATTTGGAATTCCAGGACATTACATGCTGATTCACAAAGAGGAATCCAAGAGGCCAACTACTTGCCAGAGTAAATGATCACTGCAATCATATTAATATTTTAAGAGATTTTTGTTCACAATTCATATACAATGATGAAGTCCAAGGAACTGGCTACTATACTCACTTCAACAGAAGTCTAACTGAAGGATCTAACGTGGCCTCCTGTGTACCAGTTGTATAGGACAGATGGAGACACAGAATAGGTAGGGACCCAGGTTGCTCACAACTCAGTTGGGTGTCATCAAATACAAGCAAGCATCCATTCAATGAGCCTTCAGCAGGCATGCAGCCAACTTCAGGCCAAGTTCTATGCTGAAGAGATGAAGGTAAGTAACATCCAGGCTCTTCCCTTAAAGGGCTCAGAGACAGAGGCATCAACAGACTACCATAATGCATCCCATTAAGTGCAGTGATCAGAAGATGTACTGAGAATGTGGGGAGCAAGTGAAGCTGGGGCCAAAGGATGCAGGCTTGAACACGGGTCAAACATGTATAGGCCTTGGTCACAGTTGTGATCCCAGAATCCAAACCATGTACAACACACAGTGGGGGGAGGCGGGGGAGAAGAGGAGGAGGACCACCAAAGGAGGAAGGAAAGGCAAGTAGAGATCTGCCAAGCAAGCTGGAGACTGGTAGGCAATGTGGCCGCAACACAGAAATCTGGGTGTGAATGCACATGCCATTCCTGTGTGGATAAGCTCCAGGCTAATGCATGGACCACCTGCATGCCTCAGTGTCCTCAGGTACTACCCCCAGGGTTGTGATGAGATGACATGCACAGAATATTGTCTATGCCAAGATGCCAACTCCAACCCCTGCTCCTGGAAGATTCTACCTCCTGCCCAGGTAGGGGACTAAAATGACTGAGAACCATCAGAGTAGATTAAGTATTTTTGTTTGTTTCCTTTTTCTGTTTCTTCCTCTTCCTTCTCTAATCTTTCCGATAGTAACCCCTTTCTCCAGAACTGACTCAGAAAAGACTCAGAGTAAATGAACCAGAAGAAACTGCAGACCTGCCTCATGGGAGATTCCCTTTCAGTTAACCAGGAGGGGTGGGAAGAGGGCCCCAGAGCCACAGGCAGGCCTGGAAGAGACCACAGCCACTCCAGGGGAGCTGGAACTCTCAGGCGCCTGTCTCTCAACATCTCAGGCTAGGAAACACCGCCAGGGTCGCTGCCATTTACTTAGAACCAATTGTGTCTGAAAACTGGGGCTTAGAGTTGACGTCTCCTAACACCATCTTAATCATGTTCCATAACCCCAGAAGAGATGCAGGGTGGTACTCCTCTCCTTCACAGGGGAGGGACCCAAAACTAAGAAGTGCCAGGGGTCCAAGGCAGGCCCCAAAGTGGCCCTGCCTTTACACCTTGACTGAGCAGCTGAGTGAGAAGAATCTGCACCCGTGATTCGGATGCAGTACAACCCCTGCTCTAAGAATAATAAAGAATGAGTAGGCCTTTGCAAGTCTTAAGCTCAATGAATATTAAATAAATAAATAAGATATGGTGACACTGTTCTACAACTCAGAGGACAGTCAGATAAGACCCTTCAGAGGGATCACTACCTAACATCATTCTCTAAGACCGGGAGGCTGGTTTCTGGTCATCCACTCTCTCAGCAACATCATCTCCCCTGCCATTCCCTGAGTCTCACCTCAGTTGTTCACTGACTTGAGCACTCACCCCTGTTCCCAGAAGAGTCCCTCCACTGCCCTCCTGGAAAGCATCAAGGTCCATCTCAAGAATCAGCTCAAGCCCAAATGACCCCAAGTACCATCACAGGAGGGTTTGAATTCCACTTTACTGTAATACCACATCCACTACCCAGGGGCTGGCAAGCATTTTGTTTCTCTGTCCTCACTGGAAGCTCCTCACCCAGACACCCAGGCCTAGTCTTCTCTACATCCTTCACCACTGTGATACCCATCACCACCAGGCCTTCATTCTTAAAGTTAAGTCAAAATTAATATTCATGTGGCAACATTTCCTGCATACTTATCAGGTCACCTGTGATAAAATGAAAGTAGGGACAGGGTTTTAAGGAGAACTAAAAGGATATGGTTTGGATCCTCAAACAGTTCACAATTTAGTAACGAAGACAGAGATATAAATGATTGCTGGGATTTGCTGAATCATTTGATACTGGAATTTGCCAGTGCCTGGGAGTTGGAAGGGATTGTGACTATGAAGGATGATAGAGTCTGTTCCTGATACTATCTCAAAGGATATAATGACAGGCTGACTTTAACAAGGTAGAAATTTAATAAGGATAAATGTCAAGTCATGCACTTACATCAAAAAAAAAAAATCAACTCACAAGCATGGAATATGGGAGATCATACGAGAAGGTCTTAAAGGATTGGGTTGCTCACAAGCTCAATGACTCAGTGAAATGAGGCTGCTATAAACACCAATGCAGTATCAGACTGTCCTTATCAGAAATACAACCTTAGAGTATAGAAAGTCATTCAAATCTGGGTCCCAAAGATTGCAGAAGGATGCATGGTCACAAGTGATCGGATTTAGAACAAACAGGAACATGGGTGAAGCCACATACAGAGGAATGAGGAGGAGGATGCCGGAGAATAAATAACTTAGAGGCTCATGAGAGCCCCCAACTAGAGTCTTTGACTTTACTATTCTACGTCCAGAGCTAGATAACAGAAATACAGTTAATCTAAGCTGTAATACAGAGATTAACCCACAGGATACTTATTACAGCATGGCTTATTACTGCCAAAAAAAAAAAAAATAGGAACAGGCAAAATGTCTGACAAAAGGGACTAAACTGCATATTGTTATAAAACTGTTATTAGTTGCAACATTATAAATATTCATTGATGTGAAAGATATTAATAAAATTGTGTTTTCCTGAAATAACAAAATATGAAAATGGTATATGATTCATTTTGTTTACAAAAATAAAAGTACACATAGTAATTGCAATCAATGCAAAAGCTGCATTAAAATTGTTCTGGAACTAAAAAGAACAAATAATTTATATATATAAATACATATATACATATTTATATACATATATATACACATATATACATATCTCCATAAAAAAAATTGGTTCTGGAAGGTTATATGATATGGGAGTGGTGAAATTATAGTTCTAAACTTTCACTTTTGCTTCTCCATGTTTTTTTCAATGGCTCATAAAGGATATATATTACTAATTTGCCAAGAAAAAATAGTTTAGATTTTTCAAAAGGAAAACCCTAAATGGGCTAGCACATGATAGGAGGAATTAAGGCTTGTGTTGTGTGGCTCCAGTAGAAGAGGGAAGAGGATTAACAGGCAAAATCTAGAAGACCCCCTCTGATCTCAACAGGAGAGGTCCACACAGGAAATAAACAGCCCTGTGTTGCAGTGAGCTGTGCCTCCGGGTTGCATGAAAACTACTTAGGAACATACTGAAGGAGAGGCCTCCATGGAGTCAGCACTACAGGGGTAGCCTCTCCTAAAGGGCCTTGAAGGCTCCCCTAATCCATACGCTCTCACCCTTCTCACAGCTTGGGCCACCCCTGCTCCAGAACCCACCATACCTCCTTTCTGTCATGTAAATTCAAATCCTCAGTCAAGTTTTAAGATCCACCTCTCTGCTCTCTCACCAAGTCAGGGCCAAATGGAGTAGAGGTAAAAGAAAACTCAACTGGGAATTTAAAGTTTCAAATCTCAGTGGTACCCCTGGCAGGAATATAGCCTTGGACAAGTGACGTAATCTCTAGGAGACTCAGTTTCCTCAACTGTGAATGGCACTAAAACAGAACTCCCAGAGGTTCTGCTGATACCTCAAGAGAAAGTACTCTCTTGAGGAGTTCCTTGTCAACAATAAAGTGCTACAGAAGCAAAAGATGATTTATTCCTGTGTGTAGCCCTCTGTGACAACGGATACAGAGTGGCTACTTAATTAACACTTTATCAGTGATGAATGAGCATGCTTTTGACTCAACGTGATGAACTACCAACTACAGGTTTACCAGCATGCATTAATAAAATAGGAGGGAAACTGTGGTCAAGATGCTGGACCCAGTGGTCTTGGTTAATGCACAGAAAAACCAGCTGCCTCAATGCAAGACATGCAGGGCCTCTCTGATAAGCTGCACCAGGAATCTGGAACACATCCCTGCATTATTCAACCCAGCAAACCCCCTTCTCATAAGACATCATGAGCAGGCAACGTGAGTTGAGAAATAGGGACCTGGAACGTTCTCTGTCGTGAGAGTATTAAGCAGAAGATAGATGGCTGACTATCAGTAAAGCTGAGGGATCCCGCTGGGTTGGAGTGAGACATAAACAATTCCAAGATCCTGAGATTTTAGCTATGGCTCAAGCACCACCTCCATGAAAATGCTCTTCAGTCGGAGCTTCCCCTGACTCTTATCACACCATATATTCTCCGATTTATGAGGATGTCTTGATTTTTCACCATGACTACAAATTTTCTTGGGATGTGGCTTCCTTTCTCCACAATCCCTCGTGAGTACTGAGCACCTATTCAAGATTTCGTAAATTGACTGTAGCCTATGGACTGGCACTATTCTGATCACCTTAGAGCTTCTTAGAAATGCAGATTCTTCAACCCTGCCCCAGATCCACTGAATCAAATCTGCAGTTTAACAGGATGCCTGGGTGATGCAAACACACTAACAAGGTGACGTTGCTACTGCTGGTCCTCAGATTGTGTGCCTCTTGCCCAGCACGTGAAAGCCCAGAAGAGGACCTCATCTGTTCATTCAGTCAATTCTTCAGTCAATCTCCCACTCAAGAGCTGTATATTAAGTTCCTACATCACTCCAGGTACTTTTCTAAGCACCACGTCCTGTTCTAGCCAGGTGTTGCTGAATGGTAAGGCTCCTTCGATGTTAGAATCCCTCATTATAGATACCTGCCCGCAGAATTCAGCTGAAGCAACATAAGTGCCTCTGAATCCCAGCTCCATGAATGCTGTGCAGGTGCCGGGGCTGACACCTCTTCACAAAGCAACCAACACACCACCCACACAACAGTCAGGCCCAGTGGTTTGGGCAGAGCCCCTTTCTATTTCTGCAGGTGCTACATTCCAAAAATGCTTCTTCTTACAAAGCATGGCAAGAATTCTACACTCAGGGAAGCAAAGAGGTTAAGGAAGGGCCTTATTTTTCCCTGGGGAGAGAAGAAGAAAATCTCTCACAGAGAGGTTTACATTTTTAAAATGTATTTATTTTATCAACCACATGCTTGCAAGTCAAACATCTCCTCAAAGATATTCCACAGACAGAGATATTCTGGGAACACACTGGAGGCAGCTTATTTATATACTGCCACTATTACAAGACTAGCCCAAAGGGATGAGTATCAGATGCTATCTCCTGCTGAAATGACTGCCTGCCTGCCTGCCAACTCCACACCAGGTCACAGCTACCTTGTGCCCCTCAGGCACCCCCACTCAGCCCTGCCAAGCTGTCTCTGCCCCTGGTCCTGTGAGAGCCATGTCACTCCCATCAGGAAGAGCGGTCTGTTGGCTCAACCTCTGAGGTAGGTAAACTGGCGATGAAAAGTGTAATTAATGTACAGGTGCGACATTAAGATTGAACAGCCACAGTGCAGGAAACCCCAGAGGCTGGAAGGCTGCAAGGTAAACACAGGTCCTCCATCTCACCATCCAAGAGGAAAGGACAAGACCTGCACTCCAGGAGGCTACAACGTCCCGTAGCTCCCTCCTTTGCTGTATTTGATCAAATCATCCTTTGAGTCACAGGATTTTTTAGCAACTGGGAACACTCTCCACGCCTCCTGCACTGCTCTGGCTCACCTCTACACTGGCCTGGTCACGCTATTCCCAACAGAGAGCACTGTGAGGGCAGGGGTTGTGTCCTGCTCACCACAGACCCCTGCAGCCCAGATCACTGACCATACCAGGTTTTCAGGAAATAGCAGCAGAATGGCAATTCGCTCATCAGGCATTTAATGTGTTTCAGGAATACAATCTTAAGTGCTTGAAGATAGAAGTCAAATACTTAAATACTGAAGAAAGAAAGCAGGGAAAGAGGGGGGATATTCTTGTTGGTCTCTGGGGACTAAACAAGGAATAAGAACTATGGAAGTCTGGTACAAACTTCAATGGAAGAGGTGAGGGAGTCTCGGGAGCAGAGCAAGCCAAGTGCAACAGAAAAGGAATTTCTTATCCACAGCATCTTGCACAGATTTACCCTGTAATTCATTATGCACTGAAGATATTTTCCACACACCAGACTTTTACTCTGTAAGTGACCAAATTTCTCGTCTGACTTTGGAAATATCAGCGCATGGTACAAGTATGTATTATTAATCCTCACTGTTCATCACACAGAGAATAACTGCTCTCAATGGGATGCGCATTATACTTGGCATTTTTTCTTAAGTGCTTTTCACAGGCATTTTAACTTCATTCCCAACCTGGCTGCATGGTGGGTGTTAGTTAGGGTCATGTTAGATGCAGGGTGCAGAGCTTCAGGCCTGCACAGACTGTGCCCCTGGGCCAATTCCCACCTCTTTGCCCTAAAACTATCTCTGTCACCACCAATCCTATCTTCTCTCCTGGCTCACTCTCCAACCAGCTTTACCACTCAGAGAAACACATTTGATTTCATGTTTTCCAGTAGCCTCATTTTAAAAGGCACAACAAACAGGAGAAGCTAACGTCAGTGACTTTTATTAACCCAACATGTCCAAAACTTCCCATTTCAACCTGTGATCAGCATTAACAAAGCTGTTAGTGCAGTATTTTGTATCCTTTTTACCCCTGCAGCCAAGTCTTCTGGGTCCTTGCACCTCGGCCTGGACTAGCCACCTTCCCAGAGCTGACCAGCACACGGGGCTGGTGGACTCCCGCATAGTGGGACCCCGAGCAAGCGCTGCTCACACAAGCTCCAGTCTCACACAGCCTAACACCTGCTGTTTCCAAGCTCAGGAGCTTTTCTCACTTAGACTTGAGAAAATTATGAGATCCCAGTTTTCAGTAGACACAGGTTTTCCATTTTTAAATGATTTTCGGCAACCAGTCAAATTTCACAGTAAGTACTATTTCTTTAAGGAAGCCCTCCCTATGACCCCCCTCCAGTTATGTGCCCAAGGACCCTGCCTTCACTCATGCCTGCCCTTAACAGTCTACCCTGTTTGGCAGTGTCACTGGCTCCTGTTTCTCCTGTTTCTTGAAGACAGGGCTGTGTGTGTTTCATTCACAGCCCAAACTCTGTCTCAAAAATTATTTGTCTGATACATGTTAGATAAATCAATGGAATTCCTAACAAATACTCTCCCTCATGAGGCCATAATTTCCTCATGGCAAAATCTCCACAGTTCCTTCTGAGGCTCTGAGAGTACCCAAAGCCAAGCACAGTGGTGTGTGCTTATCCCAGGTGACAGGATGGCCGGACATTTAAACTCAGTCCCCTACACTCCCAGCTCTACCAGGGACCCACACCAGGAAAGGAACTTTACTTAGCCTACACTTTCTCGAGTTTATTTCTCTGGACCAGTGCTTTTTGCTTTTAAGTTCCAAAAAGTACCCTGTGAACTTCCCGCTATTCAAATTCTTGAAAAGCTTATCTGGCCAGCAGTTTATGTATCTCTCACATGGAACAATGTTTCACTTTGTCCTTAACGAATGAATATCCTGAAAGAGTTTAAGGTCAGGTTTTAGACTTCAAAGTCTGGGTCTTCATCACCCTTTCCTTTCCACGTGATCATGGACATGTCATTTAACCTCTATTTCCTCATCCTTAGCACAGGGGGGAAAAGTGTTTCCAAACTCACATGATTTTAATGCCAGAATGCAAGAAAAGGCCAATGTTAGTTACTCTGTGAACTACTTCTGAGGCGTGTCAAAGTGGGGTAACGGAGTACAACCCATAACCAAGACAAACTTCACCAGGCAGGCCAGGGAACTGGCACCTGGCACCCGGACCAGATAGCCCCCAGAACACAGGGCCTCCCTGGACAAGGCAGGCAGGGCTGCCCAGGGAGCCGCAGGAGGAGGGCCTGGCCAGGTGAGCTGCTTTGGCACCTGACCCCTCAGGAGTGGTTGTGGGGGAGGCCATCTGCAGGAGCACAAAGGAGAAGAACAAAGAAGCCAGCCTTGCGAGGAAAGGGGAGGTGAGCTGCCTGGGCGTTCTGGCCCCAAAGGGCAGGTCCCGGCAGCAGAGGCCTCTGTAGGGCCACCCAAGCAAGGAGGAGCTTCCCTTCGCGCCTTTTCTTCCTTTCTTTCTCCTGTGTGTTTCAGAGGCGCCTGCACTTTCCCAAACTGGTTCTGTCCGTCTCAAACAGGAACTAGGCTTGCGTGCACGCGTGTGTGCGCACATTTTATTATTTCGGAAGAAAGCATTTGCAGTCGGAGAATGAGTCATCAGTAATCCCTGTCAATTTGCCAGCAGCCTGCCCCTCTTCATTACAAACGTAAAGATAAAAGCTCTTGCACTGCATTAGCTGGCATACGCCTCCACAGACAGCACAAATAAATTAATTGTGCCTCATCTCAAACAGCCCGAGAGGTGTGCGGGAGGGGAAAATGCGCTCTGTCCTTGTTTCATTAACAAATTAAACTGAAACAGAGCCGCAGCCGCCCTCTTCTGCACAGAGACCCGGCTACTCTGCCAACTCTAGGTTCTCCTCTCTGGTGCCCTCTGGGGCAGCATCACCCAAGGAGAGAACTCAGAAGATGGAGACACTTCTCATGCACAAGGGAGCGAGTGTCCTTGTTGGGGAAGGCTGAGGTGTGACCTCTGGGGCCACTGGAAGGCCAGACCGGGGTTTGGTATTGCCATCAGGGGACTGGGGGACAAGAGTCACCCATCAAATGCTGGGTGCTGCTGTACAGGAAAGGGCGCTCAATCGTTTGCCCCAGGCAAAGAAACAAACCAGTTCAGCAGCCACTGTGGGTGCAGCAGTGAGAGAGTTTGCCATCAAGCAGTCTCTGTCATACTGAGGATGGTGAGCATTCCAGAAAGAACAAAGTTATTCAAGACCAACTTGAAAAACAAGTTGGACTCCCCTGCACCAACCAGCTAACATTACACCCTCAAACACACCTTTCTAAGATTTCGTGGGAGACATTTGTGTCTCCCATGCAAGCACAGGCAATTTGTTATAATACTGACATTTTCTTTATCCTCATTCCCTGAGACAAAATTTAGGAAACATGCTTTTATATAAGTTGAAGAAGCATGACTAAAAGCTGATCCTTTCATGCTTTATCTCCAAAGAGACAAAAACAGTGCTCACAGGGGAGGAGGGAGACAGGAAATCAGGGAGCGGAGGGCATGAGGAGAACAAAGAGGAATTTAGAAAGAAGAGGAGACCCTCTACTCTCCAGATAGCACCCTATTAACTTGTGACCTACAAGGAAGTTCAAGATCAGGAACAGCTAATCCAACCATAAAATATGCCCAACGTGTTTAATATACAGATGGGCTCTGGGTTTGGTTTGTGAGTTTAGTTGGTTTGCTTTTTAACTGTAAAATCAAAGAATCTGAAAAATCCTACACAGATAATCTGACCTCAACCAGCAGGACTTGCCTATTAAGAAAGCGAAGAGAGTGAGCAAAGTCATTTAAAAAGAATAATAAAGCTAGATGCAACTTTTCATAATCCAAGAAAGACCAAATGAGTAATGATGCACCATTCAGTCATACCTTTGTAGGAAATTCCAATATCTAATGCGGGTCAAGATGTTGAAATTATACCTTCATGCACTGCTGAGGGCACAGCAAAGTGTAGGACAACCCTTTCAGAAAACAATTTAGCAATAGCCATCAAGGAGAAAAAAAAAAATGTGTCCTTTAACCTAGAAATCCTGCTTCTGGGAATTCACTTTAAGGAAATAACCATCTACAATCAGGATGAAGTCCTATCTCAAAGTATTATTTATAATAGCACAAACTACAGAGGAAAAAAATCTAAATGTCCAATAAGAGATGAATGATTCAGTAAATTCAGCCTGTGGAATGATAGATTGTAAGACCATTAAAAATCATCTTGAAGACTATGTAACCATTTGGAAAGCACTTACTTAAGGTTTACTGAAAAGTGCAGAATACAAAATTGAGTCCACATATGATTACAACGTTATAGAAAAATGACTGCACACAGACAAAGGCTAAAAGTTGACATGAAAACAGCTGTGTCAGGGGGCTAAGCTTGTAGGTAAAGGTTGTTGTTTGTTTCCTTCCCTCTGGTTTGACTTCCTTTACTGTGGTTATAGTATTTCTTGTGAATAAAGAGAAATCGCAGGGTGTATTTGCATCTGTTTAAATAACATTCAAAGAATAAATCAGGGTTTGGGAAACCAATGTGCTTTTTTTGGGCACCAATACCTAGCCAGAGAGATTCTAACCTACCTTTGCCTAGGACGCTCCATTCACATTGTTCACAGCAAGGAAGCTGAGGGAGAGGGGATGGCTCAGAAAAACTGGAAGACCGATCTGAGGCTGCCTGCATGAAACTCTGAGATGGCAGAAACAGGATGAGGCTCTGGATCTCTTCCAGTCCAAATCCCTAGTCTATCCTGTCCACAGTACCCTCTAATTCTAACCCTCTCTGGAAAATAGCTTCCTTCTCAATAAAGGAAGAGATTAAACTTTGTTCAGTGTTGTGTGACTCTGACACCATTCATGCATGTTTGGTTCACTGACCACCTGCATCCAACTCACCTGTGCTGCAGATTAAAACCCTGATGACTGGCCCCAGCCAGACTTGGTGAATCAGAGGATCTGAAAGCAAAGCAACACCTTCAAATATGACCAGCAATTCTTATGCACAGGGACACTTGAGAAACACTGATCTAAGAATCCTGCAACCAACTCCCAAAGCCAAACACCCAAACTCTTATGTCCATCTCCCTACCCACACAAAAATATCTGCTGGCTGGGCAGGGCAGGGAGGTATTTAGAGGCTTGAACTTCCTTAAATGAATATTTAACCCCCCAAAGCTAAAAGGTTTAAAATGGGAGAACACAAGAGGGCAAGAGGGTGGTGTGTTTCCTTTTTTTCTGCTGAAATAATTCCTGGGCTAACAAACATGTTTCAGTTCCACATGTCCACTGCTCAGTACAGCACTGGAAATCTAACAGGTGTTCAAAAATGCTTGTTGGAAGAACGGGCAAGTGAATAAGCAACTGGGTGCACTGGGAGGCAGTATCTGCAGGAAACTGCATTTAACACGTTTGTCAAGTTGTCTGTCTCCTCCACCACAGGGTGGGCTCCAGGTCACGGAGGAAGGGTATGAGCAGATTCTCCCTCTAGTCCTACACAATGTCCCCAGCTGCTAGAACAGGGCTGAGATATTCTGCCCTCATGAACAGTGGCTTGAATAAATGCAAGGTAGGCACTAGCAAGAGCCAGTAAAAATAAGGGTGCTGCTGGACTGATCACCTCAAACACACAAGGCTCAGTTCCTCCGAGAAAGCAAAGGCCAAGCTTGTTTCCCTAGCACACACCTCGCACTGGCCGTAACACCTCCACTCTCACCCACCCTCATAGAAACCTCACCACTAAACCAAGGGGGAGACAGTGACAACCAGGATTACACAGGACACAAGCAGTCTGTGAGGGGGCCTAGACTTAAACCCAACCCCCCCCTTTTTTTTTTTTTTGGTCTTTTTTGGAACTGGGGGTGGAACCCAGGGCTTTGCAAATGCAGACGCTTTGCCGCTGAGCTACATCCCAGCCCAAAACCACATTCTTTACAATTTACCTAAACACAGAATAGCAAACCATGAAAAATAAGGGTATAAAAGAAATTTAAGCCTGACCTGTAAAGGATACACGACCCAAAGAAAATTCCACGCTACACACAAGATGCAAGGTACTAGATGGGTTAACTTGGAGAAACTTCCCAGAGAGGCACCTGAGCTGACCTCAGACTAGTCATGGACAGGGACACACTTCCTAAGGATAGTACCTTACCCAACAAAGGCTGGGAGAGAGCCTGAGCTTGTCACTTCAGGGCCCATATCTCATCAAAACAATAATGGTAGAGTTGATATCATCCCCAAATTAGCAGCAGCAAACACTTCAGAATCAAACATACCTAAGCTCCGACCACTTGTAGAGTTCTATCATTTACTGTTACCAGGCACCCACAGTCCAAAAATCTGCCTTCACATTGCTCACTGACAGAACTTCATTCCCAAGCCTCAGTTTCTTCATCTACAAAGCAGGTAATTATGCTCACCTCATGGAAGTGTTTTTAGAATTAAAGAAATCAATGCATTTAAATAACTTAGTAGAGGACCTGGCACACAAGAAAATCACAGTAAATGGGGGGCTAGGGATATAGCTCAGTTGGTAGAGTGCTTGCTTAGCACACGCAAGGCCCTGGGTTCAATCCCCAGCACCACCAAAAATAAATAAAAATCACAGTGAATGACACTCACTGCAACAGTCACTACAAGCATTGTGAAACCTGAACACTAGAAGTTCTCCTCAGTCACCTATATGTTCAGCGTTCTCTACTAATTTTTTCTCATGAGTCATAATATCACATATTTACACTGGGCATAGACTTGCACAGAGTAAGTACCTATTCCTCTCCCTAGGAATCTAACTTCTTGATGATTTCCATGTCAGATTTAACATTAAGTGCAAATTGATCCATAAAGTAGCCTAATTAGAATTAAGTTTGTCATAGACATTTTTAATTAGAAGAGAAACATGATTCAAGGAGATATGCCCACACCAGGAGAAGCTCAGGGCTGGAGCACCACCTTGGTCAATTACTGGCCATAAGACCTCAAGGTCACAGCCTGCTCAGGGGACCCCACAAAATGAAGAAGTCGGATTTCAAAGATCCTTTACAGTCTAAGAAAAGAAATGTCTCAAGTCACTCCAGTAATGATTTGCAGAGCATCAGGTTCTGGAGGGCAAAGACCCAGTCATGCCCTCAAGTTCACGGATCAGGGAAACTAAAACCTGTCCATCCCAGGGACACACCCGGGCTAGTGAAGAGGAAGCGGTTGTATGTTCATTATAGACCACGCTACCTGCAGGTTTTTTTCTCCTACTCTGTCCTCCCCCACCCCCCTTTTGGGAGGCTATGTCAACGATTCCTTCCCAAAGCATAATTTTCAAGTCACAGAGTCCCAAATCCTTAAGCTCAAGATAGGCATAGCTGGTCAAGCTCTTCGCAGTTTGAAACAACACCCCCATTCTTTCCCCAATTCACAGCTTTTCCTAGATCAAATTCTAAAAAAGGTTGCCAAGATTTACCTCAGCAGGACTTGTCTTTTTCAGTGCAAAACAAATCCTGTCTCTGGCCTGGCTTCTTGACCATTAAAAGCTAGAAGAGAAAAGGGGAAGAGATGGAGATGTACCGAAGGGTCACTTGAACTGAGCAGCAGAGCACAGAAGGGGCTAAGGATAGGCTGTGGGTGGGGACTGCGGCCTCTGACCTGCAACAGGTGTGAATGAGCGTCTTCCTCTCTGGAGGTGGGGGTGGGAGGGTCCTATCTCACCCTCATTAAGGTGAGTGTTTGGGAGATATCTTTTCTCCCTTGCACTGTGAAATAAGGACTCTCCTCCACAGGACAGGCCACCACTGCCCCTCATCCTCTAGGCAGAGTAGAAAGTTCCCAGGCACCTTCTACAAACTCCCAACATTGCTGTGGCCTCTGAACACTGCTCTTGTTTGACTTGTCAGGGTGAGCTCAACTGGGACTGCTGTTCTTGGTGAGACCCTGAGAAGGAAACTCAGGGGTGACACATTCCTGTCCTGATTCCTGGATATGTCACAAAGAAACAGCTTCCCAAGCCCTAAGTTCTTTCCCAGAAAGAACCACATTTCAAAAGTGGTTCTTCAGAAAATACAGAGCCCCCCCCCCAAAAAATAATCACCTCCAACCAGCAAAGTTTTCAAGCTCTTCAGAATTTGAGAACTACTTTTAAGAGAATGTGCAATAACAGATATAAGCACAGAGGAGTGAACCCCACAACACCTGGCCCAGTCAGCGCAGAGGAGACACTTATGTAAGATCATGCCAGGATGGAGGTGGATGGAATTCAAGGAAATTTCTGCTTTGAGGTCACAGAAAACATAAGAAACATAAAAACGTCATCTGAACACAGACTGAACTTGGGCTATACCTGAGAACTGTACAGGGCTAAAACGAGAATGCAGTTTAAAGAAAAAATAAATGGAAGGAACAGGACTCAAAAGTAGCCTCTGACAAAATCAAAACACTCTCCTTAACACAACTTCAAACTTGAATTATGTCAGTAATTTCATCCAAAGAAAGGCCTAGGGGCTGGTTGTGGCTCAGTGGTAGAGCACTTGCCTAGCGTGTGTGAGGCACTGGGTTCAATTCTCAGCACTACATGCAAATAAAAGTAAAGGTCCATCAACAACTAAAAAAATATATATTAAAAAAAATTTAAAGTAAGAAAGGCCTACGCTGGGAATGTTGGGTCAGGAAGGGTCAAGCAATCTCCATGACCACTACTCACAAAGAATGTCTAGGACATTTCCCCACACTGGTCAGGTGAGTGTGAGAAATGGTGGGAAGAGGCAGACAGAACCATGGGCATACTTTGCATCACTACCAGAGCTGTACTTAGCCTGCCTCACAGCAGAGGGTCAGGGGGAAAGGGAGCCACTTCTTCCTCCTCCTCCTCCACACCACTGCAATAAAGGATGCTATCACAGGTCTGAGCACTTCATACACTTTATACTCCCACTGGACAATTTGGTGAACAGTGAGGTTTAGGAATTTGTCCAAAGGCAGAGAGTTGGTAAACTGAGTGCCAGGCTGTGAGACTAGATGCTGTTCTTTTGACTACTGAGCTATATTGCCTCATTAAGGTCCCAGGGTTAGTGGATTCACAGTTGCCGAGCCCTGGGGTGAGGGGTGGGGTGCAGAACCCTAAGAGCATACTGTTAACACCACAACCTGACTTCCAGATAATTCCCACTTTCAGAAATAAGGTCACTACCTTCCCTCCTCCACTCTCCCTCCCTCCACCCATCCCCCTTCCGTTATTGGGTTACTGCAAGAGGATCCTGTATTAAGGCAAACACTACTTTGACATAACCTAATAACCACCCGTCTCCCAGCATTCAGCAAGAATGAATGCTACAGGGCACACGTGCAAACTTGATTCTCAGTCCAGGAGTGATTTCTGTGGAGATGTAATTCCATTGTCCATCGCACCAAGCGCATCCTCTATCCATAAAGCACAAAGCCTCCATTCGTCATGATACTCAGGAATGAAAGTCTTTGCCTCCTCTTCTGTTTCAGATGCAGCTAGACCCAACTGGTGAAAGGAAGTCAAACCTGATCTGATCTTTTCATTTAAACACACGTGTGATACCAAGCATGGCAGTATTGTAGCAGGGACACAAAACTGGTCCATATTCCCTTCTGCTGGTTATTTATTAGCCCAGAATTACTCTGGATAGTGTAGTTGGCAACCATTATAAACTACATTCATTACAATACTAATTCTTTGGCCAGACTTGACCTTAACAGATCCTTCTCTCTAAAGATTTGCAGATCCACACAGGAACATTTTCTGTACATCAAACTATGGGATGTAGGCTTGTACCGGAACTGACAGCAGTTGAAAGATAAAAACCACTGCTTAGGATCCTGGCCCAGTTGGTCACCTGGTAAGAGCAGATGCTGTGACCTTGGGGTGAGACGCCACTCAACCCGAGTGGGAGACTGAGAGCCACACATCCCATCTGTAATGTTCTCTGCTGATAGACTTAGAAGAGGTTAGCAAACTACAGCTCCCAGGCCAAATCTGGACCGCCATCTGTTTTTGCATGGCCCGTAAAGGAAGAATGATCTTAACATTTTTAAATGGTTGAAAAATAATCAAAAGAATAATAAATCACACAAATTCACATTTCAGTGTTTATAATACATTCTTGTTGGGACCCAGCCATGGCCATGGGTTTGCATGTCGTCTACGGGTGCTTCCAGCTTCAGCAGAGCTGGATGGTGGCGGCAAAGACCATATGGCTGCAAGGGAGAAAATATTTACTATCTGGCTTTTACCAACTTTGCTGACCCCTGACTCAAAAGTGAGTGCCAGAGCTCTACTGGGACTAAGACCTTGACAAAACCAGAAAGGAGTCCAGGAGGAAAACATGAATGGTCACTTGCCGATGGATGACTCAGGTCCAGGGCTCCAGAAGGAGTGACAGCTACCCCCCCACCCCCGCCACTCCAGCCC
Source organism: Glaucomys volans (assembly GCA_020662805.1). NCBI lineage: Eukaryota > Metazoa > Chordata > Mammalia > Rodentia > Sciuridae > Glaucomys > Glaucomys volans. The sequence goes on along the minus strand of JAJEJO010002958.1, from coordinate 141,523 downwards.
TCCGTGGGAAAGCAAGAGGTATAGCGAGGGCTGCAGGAGCCCCTGTGCATTCCTAGCCGAGTTCTCCAGTGTCACCCCTACTCCTGCAACACCTCCACCTGCCTTTTCTGAAAACAAGAGTAAGTTGGATGGGGACCTAGTGGTTCCCTGAGGACCCAGTGCAACCAAAAGTGAAGGCAGGGCAGGCAGAATTAGAGGTTTTCACCAGAGTTGAGACTGCCTTTCCTGTTGGCCTCTGGTGGAAGCAGACAGACAAAGAACCAGAGAGAGATAGGAAGGCCACCCTAGTCACCAACCTCTACGTGAGGTTTCTTGGTGAAAAAGATTCTAATGACAGCCTCAGTTTGGCGGCAGGTGGGGAAGGTCATAAAGGAAGTGAGCACAATCATTTTTGCCAAGTTTTTTTTTCTTTTAAAGATTTAGAATTATCTTTAAAACTCCTTTATCTTCTCCTTTTCCCAAATTCCTCACCAACTCCCATGGAGTTGAACTTGCCAGATTTTAGTAAATGAAAACACAGAAGGCCCACTCGAAGTTGAATGCCAGATAAAATTAATTTTTTTAAAAAAAGTTTAGTTGTATATGGACACAATAGCTTTATTTTATTTATTTATTTATTTGTTTATTTATTTATGTGGTGCTGAGGATCAAACCCAATGCCCCAGGCATGCAAGGCAAATGCTCTCCCACACACAATCTCAGTCCTAAAATTAATCTTATAGTAAAAATTTGTCCCAACTATTGCTTCTCCAAAATTCAAATTATGAGACATACAATAAAGAAATACTCATTGTTTATCTGATACGCAAATCTAACTGGGCATGCTGTACTTTATCTGGCAACCTTATTTAAGAAGGCAAATCATTCAAAGTATTCCTGGAGCCCAGCCCCTAGTGGCAAAACCCCTGCAGGAGAGGTCTCCCTGCTGATGGTCCTGCCTTCAGTAACCTTGCACCTCCCTAAAGAACCCCTCTTCTGTGGCTTCCAGAAGCAACCTTTCCCTGGAGCAGAGCACCTATGCCCAGCACCCAGCTGGCAGGAGCACAACCAGCCCTTGACCAAAGAAAACTATTCTTCACCTTTCTTGCCCCTGCCAAGACACACCTCACCCTGGTCCCCATTCCATCCTCTGATCCCTCAAGAAGCCCCTCTTCAGGATCCTCTCCCTGACTTCTGTTGGTTACTCTAGATCACCAGGTGTTTCCATCCCTGGGGTTTGTCTCTGGTAGAGGAATGAGCCCAGAGCACATAGATTAAGGAGTTTGGGCAAGGGGGCAGTGACCTCCATCCCACCATCAGCTCCATAAGGTGAGGACTGCTTTAATCACAGTTATATCCCACGTGCCTAGTATAGTCTGACACTCAAAAGATGTTTGAGGGACAGTTCTGCATCAAACTGTATCCCTTCTTCAAAAAATAACTTGATGCCCCAACTATTAATACCTTAAGATATGACCCTATGTAGAGACAGGCTCTTTAAAGAGGTGACAATGTTAAAATAAGGTTACGAGGTGGCTTCTCATTCCATATGACTGGTGTCCCTCTAAGAGCATAGTTGAACACTGGAAGAGATATGAAGAACACACAAAAACAGGAGGCTGTGAGAGGACACAGCAAGAAGCCACACGACAGACCTCAGGAGAAACCTTCACCCACCAACACTTTGATCTTGGATTTCCAGCCTCCAGAACTACAAGAAAATAAATGTCTGTTGTTGAAGCCTCCAGTCTGTGGTGTTTTGTCATGGCAGCCCTGGGAAACCACTATAGGAATGAACAAATACACAAATGAAAGAAGAAAGCATGAGTCCATGCCTGTCCATTCCACATCTTCCAGGCCTGTGCCAGTATATGGAGGGTTCTCATTTACAAGGTCAAAAGAAGCCAGACACAATGGCATGTGCCTGTAATCCCAGAGACTCAAGAGGCTGAGGCACAAGGATTGAAAGTTTGAGGCCAGCCTCTGAAACCTGGCAAGACCCTCCAAGACCCTGTCTCAATATAAAAAATAAAAAGGGATGAGGATGTAGCTCAGTGGTAAGAGCAACCCTGGGTTCAAACCCCAGTATCAAAACAACAACAACCAAAAAAACATCCAAAAGAAGGGGTTACAGTCTTTCCCCAGAGCACCATCTGGAGGTGGACCAGGCCCAGAGCTGCTGGGAACAGAGCTATGGGTTTGGTGCTACCACCCTACCCTCACACCCTCCCACCTTCCATTGCTCCCTAGGTCCTGTTGGGGTGCTATTTAGGGGTCTTTTGTCCAACCAGAGCAACTGGAGAATAGCCCTGTGCTAAGGCCCCGTGGTGGCCTGATGGCTTCCCAGGTTCTTGCCTGCTGCACACTTTCTTGCCTGTCCTAATCTCACACCCCACCTTTCTTGCTGGCAGAGTCCTAATCCCAGTCTATGTGCTCTGCCTTCCAACAGGATCCAGGACCCTGCCTGGGTCCTTGTTTCATCTAGGAAATTGGCATTTTTATCTAGGCCTTAGTATCCAATGAAGCATGAATGGAAGTCTGAAGGTTGGTCAGCAACTGGAAAGGTTTCCTTACTGAGAGAAGAGAGGTAAGGAACAAATATTTCTTGGACTTAGTGTAGGGATGTGACACCTGGAGATGCTGCAGTCATTTGCCGACCATGAATAGGAGGAAGTCAGCATGCAAAGACATAAAGAAAAGCCTGGAGTGAGCCAGGTCTTAGGTGAGGCCACTGAGCTGTTGGCTTACCTAACCCTTTAGATCACCAGACCTTCAGATATGGGGTCCTACGAGACATAAGATCTACTACTTTAAAAAAAAAAAAAAAAACTAATAAAGTTTTAATCAGGATGTTTTCTTTCTTTTTAATTAAACAGGATAAGTAACAGATTACATCAAACTTCAGAACTTCTCAAATATCTTATTATTACACACATTCCCATCTGTCTTACAGGGAGGAATCTTGGTCAGCTTAACAGTTTCAGGTAAAATAAGCTGCAAAATAGTATATATTACAATCATAAATGTACGATGTTTACATGAAATATGTTTTAGAAGAAAAGATGCATCTGCATCAAAAGGTGACCTGTTAAAATGCCACTATTTTTTTTTCTTTTTTTTTTTACATTCACTTGCAATAGTTTACAAGATGGGGTCACTAAGCTCTCAGATAAATCACTATGATGCACATAAAATACAGATTGGTTCATTTATATCTTATATATTTATATTTCACACATTAACATCTGAGACATAAACTGAGAATTTAAAATGTACTCTCTTCAGATAACAATTTTTTTTTTCTTCTTCATAAAATGGTGCCCACAAAAGCACATAGGTAAGGCACCACAGGATTTTCTGTTACAGAACAGTGTGCATCATGTTTATTTACTTAACCAGAAAACGTGCATTATTTGTGCAAGCTCATGCTTCAAACCCAGCACATATACAACAAAATATAAAGGAAGTTGAGCTTTAAAGAAAATCAAAATTGGTACTTCTTATAAATATAAAGCCATTTTGAGTCAGATTGTGCCCTCTAGTTACACTGTGTGCACTGAAATACTTCCAGGATCAGCTCTCTGATTTTATTAGACAAAAATCCACGGTTCCAGACTTTATCTAGCTTGGAAACTAGTTTTAACACGAAAACATTCTACAGTCCATCCATCAAACAGCAGTGCTACTTTCAAGATCCAATGACTAAGAACCAATAATCTAAAAGGACTTTCAGCAACACTGTCAAGTGAATTTGCATTTTACACATCTGGGTACATCTAAAAACTGTAAAACTCAGACATATAATCAACATATACATTAAATGAGCCTACAGCCAATGCTTGGTGTGCACCTGGGTTTAAGGACTCTCACATTAACTGCACAGCTTCTGCCACCCCTGAGAAACACCAGGCCCCCAATTAAAGAATCCTCCACCTAGACAAAAGGCCAAAGATCTTCCCAGTTCAAGTGTAAGTCCAAGCCTGATGCTGCTCTGTGTCAATTCAAGTCCAATGCTATCTAAGACTCACCTCTTCCAGTAAGTCTTCTTAGAGGATGCTCCTCAATTTGAAATTCCCCAATAATGCTTACAAATCAATCCCCAGAACAGTGGATTTGATTTATCCTCACACCAATAAAAACCTAGTCTCTTAGTATTTTCCTCATATTCCCACGATTGGTGTATGTCCCAATCAAATGGCAGTGACGATGGCAGAAATACTAACAGTGGTGTTGGTGGTAATAACAACATTTCAGCAGTTAATCTGATCCAGCCAATGTGCCAAGCACTTTACATGAATTATTAACATCATCTTCAAAGCAACCTTTTAGATAAGTACATTATTATTTCTATTTTACCAACCGAGGATGGGCCACAGAGTTTGGACAACTTGCCTGCAAATAGCAGAGCTAGGACAGCAGTCATGGCACAGAGATGCCAAGTGAACCATGATTCAGATAATAAGTCAAGTGGGGAGGGGGGCCGGGGCCATAGCCCAGTAGCAGAGCGCTTGTCTAGCATGTGTGAGGGGCTGGGTTTTATCCTCAGCACCAAAAAAAAAAAAAAAAAAAAAAAAGGTATAAAAGATAGGAGGATGAGGAGGAGGAGGAGGAGGAAGAGAAGTCAATGGGCCTCACAGGAAGAGGCTGAGAGGGTTGAAGTTTCCAGGGGCAAAATGGCAGTGGAAGTAGGGAAGCTGAGAGAGTTCCTAACACTTTACTTTTACATCCTGAGTACTAAGAACAGTGACTTATACCAATAAGGAGCTCAAATTACTGGATGGATGGATGGATGGATGGATGGATGGATGGATGGATGGATGGATGGGCGGGCGTGCAGACAGGCAGAGTGGCAGATAAATGCAACATTTTCAAGAAAAATTTTTTTCCATAAATAAATACTTTAGGAAGAGTACCCTGGGAACCACTATGGAGAATGTCACTCAAAAGATGCACATTATCCAAGTAAGCCCAGAAATGGAAACTTCAGTTTAGCCCCGAGTGCCTCCTTACATCTTTGTACGAGTACTGGGCTAAGGAACTTTCAGCTTTAATGGAGACAGAGGTAAGAAGGAGCTGAAAAATGGGAGTAGAGGAAACTCTGGCATCTGGGGAATAACAGATAAGATTAGGAAGGCTGATAGGGCCTAACCAGGAGTCAGGGACCAGGGATCAGAGACAATGACTTTGTAAGAGGAGGAAAACCAAATAATGAGGGACTCCTGACTTGCTTCATTGTTACTGACGTTAATTTGTAACCCTGCTGTCTTTGCTACTTTACCTTTGTTACTCTGTTACCTTTGCTTCTTTATCAGTTTCCTCCCAGAGATTCTCAGTAACACCCTTAGAGGGTAAAAGGTCTGTTTGCTCCTTTTAGGGGACAAGTAAGGAAGGAGAAAGAAACTGTACCCTACTGTACCTCCAGACAGGTTGGAGGGGACACTGAAAGACTGAAGTGGCTTCGGCAGCAATAAAGGGAGGACTTGGTGCAGCCTCTAGGCCTCAGCCACACCAGTCACAGAGCCCCAGGAAAGTGTCTCTGCAGTTCCTGGGAAGGTTCAAGGTAGGCAAGATGCCAGGTCACAAGGTGAAGGTGAGCTGAGAAAAGTCCAGGGTTTGGCCTTCAGTGGCTACTGGTGATTTCTGTGGTGCTAGGGATCAAACCTGGGCCTTGGGCACACTAGGCAAGCACTCTACCACTGAGCTATTTCCTCAGGCCTCATTTTTTTACTTTTATGAGGACATCTTGAGGAGATATCAGACAAATATGACTCGCTACCTCAATCTTTTCCAACTCCTGCTCTATACAGGACTTCCCATGGCTTACAATCACCTAGTCCTGCATGTTCTGCTTTCTTTATTCCATCCCCTCTGCCACGCCTGACCACCACTTCCTGAGCTCTTGCAGTGGCCCCTGCAGTGACCACCCTGACTCAAAGTCAGCAGAAACTTAACCCACTGACACAACTATGTCCCTTCCCAGTGTCAAGTCCAGCAGGTCAGCCAGTCACCAAGGGACACAATCCAGAATCCCAAACATGACTTTGGCAATAGAGCCTGGAAACCCCATTTTGGTCCTGCTGTCCACCATTATGGCTGGTGTTTCCAGATAAAGCCATTTCCCATCTCTATGTCTCTGCACCAGCTGAACCTGCCTGGAATGCCATCTCCATCACTTCTGCCACCTTCCTTGGTACTCGCAGCTGCCCAATCCTCTGCACTCCAGTACTCCTCCTCTCAGGGCTGCTACTCTCTAATTCATGCGCCACACCCGCCTCCGCTCTCATTACCTTTCCTCTCCATCACACACTGATCATGCTCTTCTTGATGTGTCTATCTCTCTTGCCACATGGAGGCTCCCTGAGAAAATGACCCTACATACCTGTTCACTACTGTCCCAGTGCTTCTAACACTGCTGGGTCAGATAAGGTGCTTCCTCCTTATCCTAGGGATGTAGCTCCACTCTCCCTGGATGAGTGCCCACATTCAAGTTTGATCCTTTACCAGTATAACTTCACTCCCAACACCACTGTGAACTCTTTGGGGAACTGGAGCTGTGACTTATTCATCCTTAAATCCCACACACCTGGCATACAGAGATGCCCAGTGATATTTACTACATTATTTGCATAAAGGACACACACAATTCCATTTTTTAAATTGTTAATATTTTATTATTTCTTTACTCATTACACTTTGGGGTGGGGTGGGGTGCACTGCAGTACTGAATTTTTAAAAGGCCGAAGAGGTTTCCTTTTTAAAAGGAGAAATCAGAAAGTGACAGGAAGCCCAAGAACTAGAGAACCTTAAAAAGGGTCCCAGATTGGTTGGCTTCGTAAAAATTACGTTTTTCTGCCAGGTGTGGTGTCACACGCCCGTAATCCCAGCCAGATGGGGAGTGCCAAGGCAAGAGAATCAAAAGTTCAAGACAAGCTTTAGGAATCTAGAAAGATCCCATTTCAAAATAAAATAAAAAGGTCTGGGATAGAGCTTGGTGTTAGAGTGCCTATGGGTTCAATCCCTAGAACCACCAGAAAGAAAAAAAAATTTTTTTTCAAGTTTTACATTTACAAAGGGTCTAAACAATACAGAGATGTAGAAACTAAAAAAATGAGTCTTCGCATAACACTAAATTCTGAGTAGATGGTCACTATTAGCCTTTCACGTGCCCATTTCCCTTCCTAAAATTTTTAAAATATATTTTTTAGTTGTAAATGGCCCTTTATTTTATTTATTTGCGGTGCTGAGAATTGAACCCAGTGCCTTACATATGCTAGACAAGCTCTCTTACCCCTGAGCCACAACTCCAGCCCCTTTCCTAAAATTAATGCACATTAAACATTATGTATATACTCACCTTAGATGCACACACATTAGAAATGGGGTCATATTAGACACATTGACCTACATAACTTACGCAATTGCTTCACCTTCATTCCACAACACCTATCAGTTGGCCTCATCTTTTCATCTGTTTTATAATATTCTCTTGTATGGTTTTACTGGAAGCTACTTAACTATTGCTCTATTAATAAAGTTCCTATTGTTTGCTACAATAAAAAGCGTGGTGGGGAACATCTTTGCACATACACACTTCTTTCCTTAGGATAAATTCTGTGAAGTGGAACTGTCAGGTCACAGAATATGCACATCTGACACATTAATCCCTATTGTCAGAATGCCCTCTAGAAAAGCTGCACAACCTAGACTCCTGCCAACAGCGTATGAAAATCTCCTCCACCCCCACCCCAATCAAAGCTGTTTTCGATCATTGGAGTTAATTCCTTCAGCAGGATAGTGCCTCTGACCCACAAAACTGTCCTTGGCACTAATCCCTATTCCCCTCACCAATCCTGTCTCTTGACAAATAGCAGGCATGTCATGTTCTTACTCAGGGTTCAAGAACTTCACCAGAGTAAAATCTGAAATGCATAAGAGGTGCACACTACTGCTCAGACCCTGGGTGAAGATGCCTTTTCCATAGAAAAGGCCTGAGTTCCAGGCTCTGACCACAAGGCAAGCTGATCACAGATAGCGTTGCTCCTCAGCATGAGAAGCTCCTAGCCTGATACCCACAAAGGCTTCCACAAACAGACACCTATGAGAGAGCAGCTGCCAGAGCTGAAATTTACATCCTCACTCATCATCCTTGTCCTCCAAGGGACATTGGGGACTGCTAGAACAGAGCTGGGGCCAAGAGCACAGATTTCAATAGAAAGTTCCTTAAATAAAAACCACTGCTATGAAGCAATGTTGCATGCAAGTCCGAGTGCCAGTATCCTTACAGAAAAACTGTCCTCAAGTATTACACTTTCAGTGTGAATACTAATCAAGACTTCGAACACTGGAACTATTAACTCTTTCAATATTTCTGAAGAGTTCTGAAGAGTTCAAGAAGAACTCTTACATACACACGATGCTTCTTAAAGATCATAAGTCACAGTGTGAACACCCAGTATCTTGATGTGCTAGATGACAGCGCTGACCTTCTGATCCAAAGAGAGCATTAAGACTAAGGAACCCAGATTAATGTGCTTTCTAAATGTGCCCACCTCATCATCTATCACCCTTTCTCCAGAAAACACCCCCCTCTCTACTTTATAGGCATTTGTGTTATAAGAAGCAGAGGTTAGGCAGGTTAGAATTGCAAATACATTTAAAACACACTGGTAGAGTCTTTCAAGACTCACCTACTTGTGAGGTGGCTGCATGTTTGGAGGAGGCCTGTGAATGCAGTAGTAGAGTTCTGGTACACAGATTTTGTGAAAAGTAATTCAAATACCTTCATTAAATCTGAGCATGCACCTTAAAATGGCTTCGACAGCTCCACCATGTCCTTGGGTGGAGAGATGTTTTTGAGGCATAGAAGCAAGTAGCTGGCCGACCGCCAAAGCAAAAAGCATGAGGAGGAGTGGAAGGGGGAATCCCAGGTCTCAGTCTGGAGTGTTTACAGAAACACACCAACTGCGTTCCTCCACAAAAAGGGAGTTAAACACCAGCCACGTGAGTATGGCACACCACAAGTAAGCAAGTCGTCTGCTGGCCTGAGGGTTCCACTGAAAACAACAGCCACAAGACTTTGCCTGGTCTTTCTGGAAAAATCTCAACTGCCCATCAACTTGGAGAGAGTTTACAAATCCAGTATCTCTTCCTAGCCCAGCACTTTAACATACAAGTATAACTCAGTACTTTGCCAAGAGTGCTAGCGTCAAGGTCAAGAGACGCCCTAGGGCCTATCATGTGGCCTTTCTCTGACTGGCTTTTCCCATCAATGTAAAATGGGGATAACACCTGTCCCTCTCCAGGAAGACCCTTAGGGACGGGAAGACTCCCATTACCACACTGCCAGGTGGCCCTCCCACTCAAGAATGGAAATCTCACCAATCCCAGCTGGACAGGTCCAAGCCACACCAAGGTTCCTGAGAGTTCCCCAAGAAGCCAGGTGAAAGGTTCTCAATGAAAAGGTTCCAATTCACCCCCAGCAGGCTGCAACCCAGCACTTCACTGCACTGGGAATATTGAGAACGATAACTTTCAACAAGTTTAGCAGCAGAATCACCCTGTCAGAGAAAATCTTGTATATAAACCCCAATATACAAAATAGTATTTATTACAAATACAATAATTAGAGACTGTTCTCATGAACATTGCTTAAATTGCAAATCAAACTTCTAATAATTCTATATTGTCTATTTAATACTATACAGAAAAACCTGATGTACAGATAAAAGTTGCAAACGGTATCAATTTAACCTTTTACTTGCAGCCTCCAGAATCCATTCAATTAAACTAACTAAAACCCTCTCAAAGGCAGGGTGATGAGAAATTTTTATTTTAAAGTTGACTAGTACTTTCAGTTAGGAAATGTTCAACTGAGAGGGAGTTGAAGAGTAGTTTCCTCTACCAGAATAAGCTTTTTACTTCTAGAGAAGTAAAATGTACTGTTAAAATGTATCTTATAATTCAATGTCCAACGAAGTCAGTTCTAAACATCCCCAGACACTTGGTGCCAGGCTCCAACAGATACCCACACAAAATTTCAAAAGAGTCAAATTTATTTTGTTTCACACGTAAGTTCAAACTAAGTTTCAATTTCTTCATTGACACTCTATCAGCCTTCGTAAGCATGGTAAAACAGCCTGTATTGCTTAAGAGAACTCAATTTATTTTTAAAAATTCCACAAGATACACAAGTGAAAGCAACATTATATTCGAGAGACTTAGAACAATGAAGTTTCTTTGTGAGTTGATGGGGGAAAAGTGATTTATCACCTCATTTGAAATATCTGTAGTTTAACTTTACCTTGAGTGGTCAACCAACTATGGTGTGGAAAAGCAAGAGCATAAGAATTATTAACCATATTAAAAAAGCATAAAAGCAAGAAGAGAATATCTTAGTACAATGCATTCTTGGCATATTATACGCATGCCTCCATTCTCAAAAGGTTAGCTACTTCATAAACAGAATTTATACACACATCAACTTTTGCTAACAGCGGGTACACAAACCATCATATCTGCAATCCTTCCTACCACTATTCTTATGATAACAGATAAATTTTCTTCATTTCTGTATGTGTCAAGTACTTGAAAGAATTGTTCTTCCTCATGTTGGCTAATCAGGGTTTCCATTCACCAGGGCAAGTATTAGGGTTCTCTTCTACAAGGCATCGTTTTACAATGACACTGAACTCTTTTTATAGCAGATTTTGAAGGGAGAAGTTTGATGCCACAAGACCATTTTCCATTTTAGATTGAAACTTGATGGCAGAATTCTAGGATTCTGAAAAGCAGGGTAAAAACGTGTGGTCTAGGAAAATGCAGGAAGGTTCAGAAGATGTGTTGGTTTTCCAAAACAGAAACGACTAAAAAGAAAAGTGGATTCTCAGAGAGTGTCTGTCAGCATTGCCCTTGTTTCATCCCTCCTTCAAGCCAAGCAATGAGTTCAGCTTCAAAAGCAGAGAAGAAGTCCAGCCCATTCCACCCTTTCCTTCCCAGAGAATGGAAGCTCTTTCCATCCATCCGCTCACTCCTTCAGGACTCCAGGCATTCCACAGGTCTCCCCTGGACATCTACTATGCAAGGTGAAGACCTGGGCAAACACAGGGCATCCATGGACTCAAATACATGTTCTTCTTGGGGGTTTGGCCACAAAGGTAACTTGAAGAAAACCAAAAAAAGTGAACAACACCACAACTAGGACTCATTCCTGGTAACAAAACAGCACAGCAATGAGTAAATGTCAGTTACTATCATATCTAAATTCTTCGACTTGTACAAGCATGCGTTTGAGCTCCTGCATACCAGGCAGGATACAGAGATAAGATCCAGGTCCTGCCCTCAAGGGGCTCAGAAGGAGAGAATGGGGGATAAATCCAGCACACAGAACAGAGTGACAGTGCTGATGCACGCAGCAGTAAGGAGGACTAAGGGCCTGGGAGGAAGGCATGGTTGTACCATGCTGTTGGAGAGGGGTGTGCTTTTGTGAAATTATGTATATTCCTCTCTTAAGAGCAGCAAGAGGTAGTCAATGGTTGGGGAATGTCAGGAGTGACATCCCATGAGGATGCATGTGGAAGCAAAGACAGGAAGGTGGAAGAGACTGAGTGTGGTGTGATGGAGGGGTAGACAGCCAGGAGGTTGCAGGAGAGAACCAGGACTTCCATCTGTATGGTTAACGTGATGCAGGTCACTGCACCTCAAACACTTCAACTGTCTGCAACTCCTCAGAGAGAAAGAAGTGGTTCCTCCAGCAAATTCCACATATTAAACTGGGTGGTCACAACATATTCTCCCAGTGCCAGGCAGGAGGCTTGTCTTCTTCCTCTATTCTAGGTAGATAGAAAGAAGCTCCCAAACATGCCAACAACACTGACTTAGCCATAAAAGGAAGATAAGTATAATACATGTCTCTAACTTGGCAGAAGTCAGGTTCCTCCAACATAACTTTGTCCATGTTTAAAAATCTATGCCATTTTTTAATAACGTATCCAGGGCCACTGTGCTTATGGAGGATTTAGGGTTTTAGGCAATCTGGATGGGTAAATTTGCACTACCCTGAAAGCCTGGTTTTTTTGTTTTTGTTTTTTTTTGGTGGGGGGGCCAACAATCTCCAGCTGGAACAGAGAAGAATAAAAAGCAGAACCCAGAGCCCATAGCTGCTTTCTCAGGTCAACTCAGGCTGGGCATCACTTATGGACCTCTTTAAGGGAGCAAATAACTGAATCCCATGGCCCCCAATTCACCCACTCCATGGAGACATACATGTAGCTATATGTTCTTATATATTTATAAATATATATGCATATATATGTACTCTGAATGTCTATTATATGCAAAGCACTGTGGGGAATATAAAGATGTATACCCCCACCCTGGAAGAGCTTACAATTTTGAAGGAAGCAGGAGGATAAAAGATAGTGAAATACTCTGGATGGTGAAAATACCACTGTCACACTTCCAGACTAAAGGAAGTAAAGACCCCTTCTGGTGAGGAAGGGAAAGACTTCCTGGAGGAGACTGCATTAAGAGAACTGGGGAGGTTTTGACAGACAAAACAAATGGAAAAGATAAGTACTCTTTTTTGAGGATTCACATCACTCAAATCTCACAGCAAATCAGTTTGCCAAGTGCCAACATCCCCACAAATTGGACAGGGAAGCCCAGTTCAGTGAGCTTGAGTGACTTGTCCAAGTCCATGCATATCACATACATATCACCAGTGCAGTGGTGAGAACCAAAGCCCTTGTTCTCCACTGAGAGAAATATCACACGTTTGGGAAGTGATGAAAACTCAGTTTGTAGAGAGGATAACTTGTGGAATACCAACTTTCTAAGACTACTCTATCAATGAATTTTTTTTTGGGGGGGGAGGGTACTGGGGATTGAACCCAGGGCACTCCACCACTGAGCCATATCCCCAGCCCTATTTTGTATCTTATTTAGAGACAGGGTCTCACTGAGTTGCTTAGGGCTTTGCTAAATTGCTGAGGCTGGCTTTGAACTCACGATCCTCCTGCCTCAGCCTCCCAAGTACTGGGATTACAGGCATGCACCACCACACCTGGCTATCAATGTATTTTTAATGTATTTGCAGTTCTAACCTGCTTAACCTCTTAGAAAGTTGTACACAGACCACCCTGGGAAGCACCCACTGGTTGGGTGATGAAGTAGAAACACGGGAGGTTTTGGAGAATGGCAGTTCTGGGTTAAGGTGGGGTGGCAGAGAGAGCTAATCTGGGAGTCAGCTGGCCTGGGTTTGAATCCCAGCTCCAACCATTAATAGCTGTGTAACTTTGAACAAAGTAGAAATTCTCCATAACTCCTCTTCTTCCTCTATTGAATGAGGATGATAATACTACCTACTTTGCAGCAAATAATTGTGAAAATTAAATGAACTGCAAAGCAATAAGAAAAGTGCCAGTCCACAAGAATGGCTAAATAAATATTATGAGATAATGACGGCAAGGATGATGCAGCAACTTAATTAACCAGATGAGAGATGATGGATCCATGGAGTCGGGAGATTATCTGAGAAGCAACTGGAGTAATACAGACAAGGGGAGGACAGTGGTAGCTTCAGGCAGAGTGCAAAGAAGTAACTGATTTGACACAGGAGAATGTGGCTGAGGAAGAGTCTCACCAAGAACTGCAGCCTGGGAGAAAAGTACTGCTGCTGCAGGATCCCTCGGCCACAAAAGCACTCCACAAAGACTCAGCAGTCCTCGCTGGACTCTCCTCTTTACATATCCTGGTGCATTTCCCTGCGCCTCTGTTCTTCCATCTCTAAAATGCAACTAACAATGCTTACCCAGCATGGTTATGAGGCTCAAATAGATCAAAGAACTTGGCCACAGTGCTTTATTTTTGGTGATACTGGTTATTGAGCCCAGCCTTGCATGTGCTAAGTCACTTCTCTACCATGGAGTTGCACCCCCAGCCCAGCAGAATAGGTTCAAGACATAAAGCACTCTAGAGATGAAAACCATGATGCACAGAAAAGGAGTTATGGTAAGGTACTCCTAGTCTGTGGCAGGAGCCCCTGGAGAAAGAGAAACTCCAACCAACCTGTCCGTGATATTCCAGACAGTAACACACAGGGTCCGTTTCCCACATCCTCACCCTGCACCACCTAGAACCACTGGCACCTGAGTTTGCCACGGCATCAGGGGAGAACACACAAAGGGTGTGTTCAAGAGGCAACCCCAAGCACTAGCAACAGAATTCACCACCGCAGGGCACACCAGGGATTAAGGAAGTACTCAGAAAAATAACACCAGTTGGCTCTATCTGCTCCAGCTCTCCAGTCATAAAGTTATAAAGTCTGTGAGCAGATCAAAAGAAGGGTTCTGGAGACAGCCAGAGGGAGCTGGGGGGACGAGACAGCGAGTCTCCCAGTGCTGTGGCAGGCAGCCCTCCAGCAGTCTGCTGTAACCAAACGTCTGTTTACATTTCCTGCATTATCTTGTCACTCGCTGGAAATATTTTTCTCATAGAAATTCATCTTTTTTATGTCAAGTACAGTCCAGGAGGCCACCAGGAGCTCACATTCCCCATGCAATTTTATTTATTTTAGCTTCAGTAGGAATTCAAGACCCCCAGCCCAAGTCACTTCTCTGGCAGGCTACACTGCTCCCAGTCACATCACTCACCACTGTGGACTGAAATGGTCCCCTTCTGACATAACTCCCTTTACCACTGATGCCTGGAGTTCTAAATCTTCTCTGAATCCCCACCACACAGCACAATGGGCTGAAACTTCACACCATCTTACAGAACTAAAGACAGTGGGTGAGAACCCCCAGGCACGACCCACCCCCACAACTACTCAACTTTGCTCCCTCAGAAGAGACTTCAACATAGCAGGCCCTCATTTATTCAAGACTGCCCTGTTTGGCTTTGTACAACTCCTATTAGATAAAAAGAAAGGCC
>JAJEJO010002958.1:89740-126516 GCA_020662805.1 Glaucomys volans | reverse complement strand
TGTACACTGTACACATGAAGAATCACAAGGGGTGGAACAACAGGATCCCCAGGGAGGGGCCACCATTAGCTTTACTCAAAAGCTGAACTACAGGCAGTCCTGGGCTAGAGCCTAGGAAACTCTGGCTTTGTCTTGTCCAAGGTCATCTCTCCTAGGGAACCTCAAATGGAGCAAGATGCCTACAAAATCCTGCAGTGGGAGCTACTGTGATTGACCTCGAAATGATTTTCAGTGAAAAAATAATCAACTGAGCTACTTATAATCTTCCAAACCAAGTTCCCTGGCACCTTCTAAATCAAAGGCCTCAAATACTACTAGAGCTTCATCTCACTCCATACACAGGGCTGAGATTGCAAAGTAAGGAGAAAAAACAACAGTATTGTAGAGCAACTGACCAACTCCATCCAAATACCCTACGCTTCCCGTTCCAGGAGAAGGGAAAGCAAAATGAGAGGCAGGAAGTACAATTTCTAAAAGTTCTCCCACTAAAGGAGGAAAAGTTTCTAAGATCACCTGGCTTTGAAGAACGCTAGCAGAGTCATACAATGCCTGCCCGTAATTTCAGCAACTCAGGAGGTTGAGGCAGGAGGAGAGCCAAGTTCAAGTCCAGCCTCAGCAATTTAGTGAGGCTGGGTCTCAAAACAAAACCAAAAAAAAAAAACCAAAATGGGGTGGGGATGTGGCTCAGCAGTGGTTAAGTGTCCCTGGGTTCAATTCCCAGTACCAAAAAAAAAAAGAAAAGAAAAAACCTAGCAGAAACTAAAATATATGCAAAACTTATTTCCACTTCAACTTGCACATATAACTGTACATTTTCTGTTTATAATGTCGAATGCACTGAATACTTATCATTTGGTTTCTCTCGCTACTAGAGCATTTTTTCTTTCAGCACCTGTATATTGGTTATAAAAAACAAATGAAGAGTCCAGTCTAGTCCACAAGGAGCTCAAGTGGAGTCCCAGTGGCTCATAAGGCTGAGGAAAGAGGATCTCAAGTCCAAAGCCAATCTCAGCAACTTAGGGAAGTCCTAAGCAACTCAGCAAGATCCTGTCTCTAAACAAAGTATTAAAAGGGCTAGGGATATTGCTCAGGGGTTAAGCGTCCCTGGGTTCAATCCTGAAGGCAAACTGGTCTCCAAGTCTACACAATTTTACATGTCATGGATCTTCACCTAGAAGGCCAGAGCCTCTGGTCACTGAAGTTCCATTTAGTCCAACCCATTTAAAAATATGTATGAAGCATTCATATGCCAGAGATTTTTGTAGATACTGAGCAATTGCATTGGTAAGTAACAGACACGGACCTTCCCTTGTGAGGCTTACAATCTAGATGGTAAATCAGATAATAAACTAGTTTGACTGAAAGAAATAAAGAGGATGCAATGATGCAGGATAGCAAGTGGAAAGTTTATCTGAATCTAAAACCCTACAGAAAATATAACTTTCAGAATATCTATTCCAAGGGCTGATGTGACTATTACTGAAAAATGTTCTGAAGCACTAGTGCGTCTAATTTAGAAAAGACAAAAACATTGAAAAATAGAGTGAGGCTAATCTGTAACTTAATGAAAGCTCAATAAAAACAGCTTTTGAAATCTTTTAATCAGATAAGCTGTTTCTAAGATTCATTAAATAAATAAACTGATGAGAAAAGTTGGGGTGGGGATCTTTAAAAGAGTAATGAGAAATGAGTAGTTGTATGAGATACAGGAACACATTACAGAGTTACAGTAGTTAACGCACAGGTGGATGCGTGGAATATACATGAACTTAGTACCAAAATGCAAAAAGAAGTGAGTGAAGGAAAAAAGAATAGGACAAGTGACCACCAGCCTTTCATTCTGACCTCTATCTCACTCCTTTTACCACCCCAAATTCTAGACATATCCAAATAAAGTATGTTATGATTTCCTATTTTTAAAAAATTTTTTTAGTTGTAGATGGACACATTTTGATGTGGTGCTGAGGATGGAACCCAGTGCCTCACACGTTAGACAAATGCTCTGTCACTGAGCTACAGCCCCAGCCCTGATTTCCTATTTTTAAGTGGAAGACATTTTTCCAATACCAGAATAGAGAAGTCTTAAGTATACAAATGGAAAACCTAGAAACCCTAAATGAAGAAATGATAACCTGACTTAGAATAAATTTCTGCATGAATATGTTATATGAACGACAAATGACATACCTGGAAAGAAGATGTGCAATTACCCGACCCCACGTTCCCTGATGTTTCCCTGAGTTGTCTTTATAGTAGTGCTCTCAAAATTTAAAGGGCATACCAATCACATGGAATCTTGTTAAAATGCAGATTCTAATTCAGAAGGCCTGGGACAGGGTCTAACTCCATGTGAGCTCTAACAACCTTCCAGCACATATCAAGTAGATAAATTCTATGCAACTTTCCTAGGTACTGGGGCACAGGGTTAGAACTGAGTGGGATTCAGGCACTGCCTCAGAATCACCTGAGACCACTCAAGTCCCAAGCTTCACCACTGAAGATTCTGTTTAGAAGATCCACGGTGAATAGCAGGAATTGGTGCTTTTTAAAAAACTCCCTGAGAGACACATATATTCAGCCCAACGCAGAAGCCAGTGGAGACCATCTGAGCCCCTTCTTGCTTTCTGTGCTCTGTGTGCTATAGAGAGAACTGTGTGAACTGGTTCCTGAACTCTTCTCAGATCCCTCTGCCTTGTCTCCCACCCCAGGTTACTTTTCCCCATCACAAAGGCCATCAAAAGGGGAGAAAGCACAACAAAGAGAGCCAGGAGCCTGACGAATGGCACTCCAGTTAGGCTCCACGGACCTGGGCAAGCCTCCTGAACTCTCAGACTGTACTTCCTCACTTTAAAAAAAAAAAGAAAGAAAGAAAGAAAGAAAGCAAAAAAAAAAAAGCAGCTCTGGGGAAAAACAAGTTAACCACTGAAAAAGCTGTGCACACTGCAAACATCACATGAATATCAGGCATTCTGTAGTAGATTATGATATGGCTGGAAACACATGCCAAAGTCTGAACCCCTCAGGTTCACCTCCCAAAGAACTAAGAATTCATTATTTCCACTTTCCAAATATACAAGCTAAACTTTATGAGCACAAGAGGAAAAGCACAATATGTCATTAAATCTAAACTTCAAAAAGTTTCAAATTTAAAAGATGCCAGCAAATAAATAAGATGAATATAGGGTTTTAAAAATAAATAAAACCTGTCCTCTAAAATAATTTCACTGTTATTTCAAAATTTTAAGTCTCCTCTAAATTCTCCTCCTAATTATTTATAGTCACCCCCGCCCTCCCGTCAGGGAAACAGAGAAGGAAATGCATTTTGTTTCTGGCACTGTCCCTGTGGGCACCATGTTATTGGTCTTCTTGAAAGAGGCATTCACTATTGAATCCAATTGCTAATAACTTCCACTGAATGTCCAAGATTCCCTGACAGAAGAGGCTTCAGCATGTGCACTATATATTAATCAGATTTATCATCGGCATGCACTTGCCAAAGGCCATGGAGCACATGCCTTCCACATTGCTCAGAGATGGGAGGGGAGGAAATGGGAGGTGGGGCCACCAGGCAGGACACTCAGGTCTAATGACACACCTGGCTTGCCTCTTTCCAGGCGCTCAGTCAACTAGAACTCTCTAGTGCCCCCAGGCTTGAAGGGAAATTCTTCACTTGCCACACACACTCGAACCTAGCGCATACAACCTAGAAGCAGGAGGCACCCCAGGCAGCAGAAAGGATGAAATCAGAAGTGGTCCAGTCTGACACTGGCAGGGGATAGTCCCTCTGGCTACCCCCCAGCTGGCTAGGTAGTCCAGAGACCAAAATGATATCCCTTGACCAATGCCTCCTGGAAAACAGGGTCCAGGACAGCTTTACTGCTTGAGGGGCAACCCCACAGGACAGACTAAGCAGAAGCCGTGTGTGACCTGACAGCACCGCCCTGGCTGAACAGGCCTCTCCAGAATATCAGGCGGCACTTATTTCCCTACAAGTCAGTTGGCCAGAAACCATTAGGCTCCAATTAACAGAAACTCACTCCCACTAACCTAAGGAAGAAAAAAGGAAAGGGAATATGGATTATAAGGCCAAGGGGTCTACTAGAAGGCCCCTGAATCAGGAACTGTAACCAGCCCTCAAAAGAGATGAAAACCAGTAAATGGAATACCATCAGCAAACAAGTCATTCCTCAGGTCTCCTCTCCTCCTCTGCACAACTGCTTTGTGTCTGCCCCTCTGCCAAGCAGCTTCACCAATGCGTCTCTGCATCCGTGGGTCAAACATTGCCTCCCCAGTTAGCGTCTCCGTGAACTACATCGTGAGCATCAAAGAAACTGGGATAACTGCCTTAATCCCAAAATGCTCAGGAGGCAGAGTTCAACTCGGCTTGGGTCAGAAGTCCCCCTTTGATCCAAACATCAGAGAAAAGGTGGATGAGCTGGTCTTACTATTGACAGTATCTACCTGTCCAGCCCAATTACAAAAAAATAATATAAATGACAGCAGCTGAATGAACTCTGACCTTCCTTAAAGCCACAGGGTTTTGCAAAGGTATCATCCTGTCTTCTTATCATCACTCCAAGGAAGCACAGCTGTACAGTCAGACCCTCAAATAACAGATAAACACCTTCTTTGTAGCTTGCTTGCTAGTTGCTTGGGTCAGAGAAAAAAGCATGTTGTTATCAAATAGGAATTTATTCCTGGTTCCTCTTTTCCTCTTTAGAGGAGGGTTCTTGGAAGAAACCTTGCTAGGGAAGGGGCAGAAGCTGGCTAACACATGAAAAGGTCCTAAAGGCATGAAGGCATGGATGGAGGAACGGCAGAGGCACGGTGAAGAGATGCGCACAACACGGGGTCCCATGCATTCTGGGGCAGACTTGGAAAATAATTTTCCATTCGTAGAGAATCTGTTCCATGGGAAGATTAAGTGAAGATTACAAAAGTCAGTGGATTTTTCATAAAGTAGCCCCAAAGAGTCCATCGGTCCAGGTCCATTTCACCTACAGCAACAAACGCATTCCTCACAGACCATGGGCTGCTCTGTGTGGCTGCTAATAAGATAATCTGTTACAGGAGGCTTACAAATCCATTTACATTGATTTTAATTAACGAATCAATCCCTGCCCCCCATAACTTGGTTCAGAGAGAGCAAGCAATTCAAGATTCAGTCTCTAATCCAAGCCTGAAATCTACATTCAAAAGAAGTTAATTCTCAGATCAATGCAAGACAAATAAAAATAATTGGATTTGTGCCTCTCACAACATACGGAAAAATCTCTTCCAAGTTTAGGAAGTAACCCCTCACTCATTGATAAAAGGAATGTATTTTCACAGTGATTTACAAACAACCTCGCGTGAGACTAAAGGGTTTTTGAACCCGTCTGAAATCTGGAAAGCTGCTACCAGAAAATATGACTACCAGGCAAACCTCTAAATTCCAGATGAGCCTGTCTTTCTCAACAGTTTATCGGAACCTTTTAATCTGGACTGAAGTTGAACAGAAAATTCCCCACATGCAAAATCCAAACGACAGGTAGGAGCAGAGTGGCCCTCAGCCTGGCTGTGAGCTGAACTGGCCATGCTTCATTAAAAAGCCAGGCAAACTTTTTCATTTGCTTTTCTTTTATTCTTCACAAAGGCTGAAATAGTATTTGACCTTTCTGAGCAATTGCCAGCTATGAATTGGAAACAAGCTCCATTTAAAAGACAGCATCAGTATATAACTGCTCATCATCTCAATTTTTCCCCTTCTTTCTCAGTGGCTTTTCACAGGCTTGTCCACCAGCTCTATTTTTAGAATTCTATCAGAACTTCCGATGACTCCATAAAAACCTCCAGTAGGAAAAAGGGGGTCTCATTTCAGTCCCATTTCTTAAACTCCCTTAAAATTAGCTAACACTAATTAGCGTAGGAGAACAACACAAGGGTTGATAAATGAAAACTCTCCACTCAAATTTGATTTTTTCCAAGATTGAAAAAGTCCATAAATTCACAAGTAAAGCAACAGTAAGGACCATCCCACACAGGCAGAAGCACCAACCCAGGTCTGCCCAAACTCGGGATGAATACAAAGCCAGGGCTGATCCTAAAGGAGAAAAATAAACACAAGTCACAACAGATCCACGACAGTAGACATGGAGAGATGACCAACCACTTGCTATTTCTCCCTTACTCTTTAAAACATGCCATGAAACAGTTATCAAAGTGACTGTACAGTCAGGAAGGCTGGCTGAAATACTCCAAGAGGGACACCACCAACAAAAAGACTCTGTGTACAAGGAAGGAGATTCAAGTAAAAGCAAGAAGCAGGCCAGACAGAGCCCTGGCAGGCAGCGGTTGGCAAATGTGGTTCTTTAGTTCATGCTCTCCCTCTCTCCATCTCCTACTCCCAACTGGAAGAACAAACAAAGAAGTCGACTGGGCAACTCTGCATATGGAATCCAGAGCATCCTGCCTCCAGTCTCCTTGCATGCCCCCAAGTTTTAGGACTCTGGCACACGGAAGCCACCAGCGCTGTGTGTGTATGTGGCGGCAACTCCTGGGACTCAGCCTGCCGCCTCTCCTGGCTGGGTAGTACAGGGCTGCTCAGCAGACAGGGTGTGCCAACGCAGCCTGACGTTCAGATCAAGACCACAAATTATAAACAGTTTCAGCAAATGGACTCGAGAGTCTTTGTTCCTCAGACATACATCTTCCTACCGCTTACAAAGCAGGCAACAGAACCTAACCACCACCGCGGCTACAGCCAGGACTGGGAAAGGAAGTTATTGAAGCCTGGATTTCCTGCTTTTGCTTGTAGCCAAGAACTATGAGGCTTGTAGTGGTTTCAGGAACTGACTCATCCCATGATTCATGGATAAGATACTGCTTTTAATATGTTTCTGACCCTAAGACTCAGGAACTTCAAAACCAATCTGAACTACGCTCCACTCTTATTTGCACTGAATATTCATAGCAAAATAAATGAGGACGACAATTATTACAACAATGAAAACATCTCGCCAACAGCAGGGAACATGGAATGTGGGTATCACATGGGCAGCTGGGATCAAAGCTTAATCCCTGAGCTGGGACTTGATCGCATCCAAACTTCCCAAAAGTGGATAACAGGTGGGATAAGGTTTATTTTTAGATGTCATTCCCTTAGATATAAAAATAGATTTAGCACTGCAATATTTTAATTTGGGCCCATCTGGGGTTGTGACTCCAAATAACCAAGATGTACAAAAGCATGTGGCTCTAGATTTAACTCTTCCAGTTGCAAACTGGGGAGAGTGCAGGGTTAGTTGACCAATGAGTAATGGGCAATAAAGAACTCCCTTGGAGCTCATTCTCTTCAATCCTCCTCCACAGGAAGTCTGCAACTCTTTATTTCCACTCATGCTCTGACTAGCCTCCACTTTCTACCTCTGTGAGCACACACACACACACCATGCACACACACACAGCCCTGCACTGAAGTACAGCTCTCCACAAGTACAGCATCAGGAGCTAGCACCTCTTGGCTGTTACCCGAGGGGTCCCCATGGATGTATTTATCAAGGAGAAAACCCCCTGGGGAAAGGTTCCCAAACCTCCTTAACCTGCCCCCACACAATGCAAAGAACACCAGACAGGTTGCAAAGGTGGTTTTCAGTTTTCAACACAAGTCCAGCTGCACAAAGAGGAAAATAGAAAACAAGAATGCAGGCTGGCCTTGGGGGCGGGGGTGGACGAAGCAGTCAGAACAGTGACCAGGAGAGGCCAAAGTGCAGGGGCTGGCTGGCAGGCGCTGCACGGCTGGGCTCCTCCAACAGATTTACTGACATGACGTCAGTGGCTCCAGTCCAGATTTTTCTTTGGTAGCTTTTACCACTTGCCTCCTGAAGTCTCCACTGTGTTAGGGAGCCACAGGACCATAATGAAAATTCCCTTTGTGAAACCAAGTTTACCTCGGGGCACAGAGGCCTGCCTTGTGAATTACAGGGCTCTGCACCCTTCTCTTGGTGCCCCCGAGAAAAGGGGAGGGAACCAAACTCTACAATACTGTACTCTCCTTAATACAGAGGAACCACTAAATGAAGCTTGCTGCCTTTAAAGAAAAAAAAAAAAAGCCAAGGTGGGGGAGGGGGCATTCAACATGGATTCAAAATTTCACAGGGCAGGATACTGGTTTATTTCTCCGCGGTGTCAGGAATGATGATAATTTCAGGACTATTCACTCATGCTGTTCTGAGGTTGTGTTGGCTAGACTGTGAATGCAAACGTCTTTGTTTCACCAACAAAACAAAAAAGTATTACTAAAAGCTGAAACTCCAGGCCAGAAGGGAACCTCTGAAGAGAGCATTATGGCTTGTCTTTAAAATGAGCCTTTTTTTTTTTTCCTTTGCCTAAGTGCATATTCTGTGATGCACCAACATGGGCATGAAATAATTTCCAAGAAGCAAAGGCAGGAATTACTAAAAATAAGTTTAATAGCAGACTTGTTAAACAAAAAACACTCATTTTAGTCTTACAGTCTTACTATCCTATTCCCACAGCAGCAAAACAATAGCAGAGTTCTCTAGGACTCCAACACATAAATCTGCCTAAACTACAGAGCGTGAACATTTTTTTAGCTTATAAAAATAATGGATTAGTGATAAATTCTTTAAATGACTGGAACATTAAATATATTCTATTTTAAACACACTGAAAGAGAAGAAAGCTTGGAACTTAATTCAAATAGGTATTTACTGAAACCGATGTGTGTAAATGGCCCTAGTACTATATCAACAAAGTAAAGCCTGCAGTCTGGATGGCTCAGAGTGGTAATAAGATAAGGAATCTCTCACCTCCTCCACAAGAGGAGGAACAAACTATCAAGGTGGACTCAATCCATCACCGAGGGCTTCTATGAAGCCTAAATTAATGTCAGGTTTAGCAGAGTCAAACCAAGAACTACCCAGATTCCTCAGTTTGGGACTTTTCTTAAGGGAGGACGGGACAAGGTGACCAGCACAAGCATGGAAGTGGTAAATGGGAACCAAAGGGGCTAGGCAAGAGACAGGAGTACAAGAAAAGCTTGTACCAGGGATCGGAGTGGTGGTGGTAAAGAACCATTTCCAACGAGAAGCAAGAAGTGGAAGGGAAAAATTTTAAAAAATAAATAAACAAATAATGAAGGATTCTATCACACGCAGTGTAGCCTCCAAATATTTCCCACTAGAAGGAATCAAGACTTTGCAGAGATGTTCATTCTAAGCCTCAGAATAAACAAGAGACTGAACATCAAAAAAGCATCAAAGACAAAGGGTCATGTCCAAAGGACACAGGAGCCAACTAAAGAAACTTTTATTGGCCAAAATGAGATCACCAGAGCATCAATGGGAGAAGGAACTAGAATGACGCAAACATATCCATTAATTTAAAATTCATAATCCTGTAATAGTAGGTCCAAAAGAAAAAAGCCCTGCCTTTCTTTTACAAATTTTGTGTCAGGTTAACCAAATACTTAATGAGAAAGTTCCTCTCTATATGAAAGTATTCTAGCTAATAAAGGAAAAAGAGAACAGTAATACCACCAATTTGCAAAACCTAACTGATATAACAGACACAGGCAGAGGTCAACAAACAGTGCTACCTTCACAAAAAAAAGACCCAATGGACATTTTGTGCCTCCTGAAAAAAGTAAATAAATAAACCTGAATTAGATGAAACTTCCAGATCTAAATTCCCATCTACTGGACATGCGGTAAATAACATTAGAAACAGCACCATGGAGATGCACCTATAAAATCCAGAAGGAAGGACACTCTACCAAAAACAAGGCAAAGGGGTTTCAACAAATCAAGTACAAGGGAGAAAGGATCTTTAGAAGGTTTTAAGAAACACAGCAACCAAGTATAACCTGCTGATCTTGTTTGAACCGTGATTTGAACAAACCAACTATGAGAAAATATTTATGAGACAATCAAGGAAATCAAAACAATGACTAGATCTTTGATATCAAGGAACTGAAGCACTAGTATGACAATGAAATTGTAGTTGGTGTTTCTTAAAATCAATCATAAATTTGAAAGACATACTGGATATTGAAGCAATGTAACACTAGGATTGCTTCAAAACAATGGTGGGAAAGAAGCAGGGGTTCTGGAAGCAGCCAACATGGCCAGGAGCTGGTGGTGTTACTGGGTGGGAATGGTCCATGGGGGTCTGTTGCCCTCAACTATAAATGTTCCCATTATAAAAACTGAAAATCTTTATTTTGTTGATTCAGTACTGAGGCCATTTACACCCATCTGTTCCAGTAAATACTAGCTGAATTAAGCTCTGAACTTTCTTCTCTTTCAAAAGACAATTCTTGTCGCCCTCCTTCAAAGAGAATAGTGCAATGAAGAGGCACTTGGCACTTCAGTCTTCAGCTGCTGGGTGACAGTAATCACAATCCTAACCATAATCAGCAGCTGATGTTCATGAGACACTGGCTATTCAGCCAGGCATTACGCTCACCCTCATTCAACCTGCACTAGAGCCACAGGGAAGGCAACACTATGTCCATTTTACAGGTAAGGAAACTGAAGTTCAGAAAGATCACAGAGGTTGCCAAGGTCCACAGATAATCAAATGAACGAAACGTAGTCCCACAGGTCCATAGGTTTAATGAGAAATCAGAATGAGTTATGTCTTTCCAAAATAGTAAAAGTCTTCAGAGTGCCAGAAACATATAAGCCAAAAGCTCCATCCAGCATTAAACGAAAGCAGAATGGAGAAGTGGTGCTTTTCTGATGACCATTTTTGGTGAAACCTAGGGTAAAACTTCAGGGGACAGAGTCCCTAAGGTCTAAAAGGGAGGAGAGAGAGGGCTTGAAGCAGCGGGGAAGAGGGAGTGTATGTGTGTTTGGTGGGGGAGGAAAGAGATAACAGAAAATATGAAAGCAAAAGGGAAACTGCCTGAAGAGGGAGAAAACAACTGCGAAGCAGGAACTCCAGCATGAGAAGCTGGAAAAAGCTTAAAACCAGAGCCAAAGGAGGAAGATGGAGAAGCAGATCAGCACACTGCTTGCTCCCTGGACTCAGAAGTAGGAGTGGTGGGAGCGGCTCTCTGAATGGGCTGGAGGAGGCGGTGGAGAGGCTCACTGTGGGCCAGTCACAATATTTCATTGAAATGCACACCCATACAGGTAGTACTAATTTTTCCACTTCGCAGATGAGGAAATCGAGGCCTAGAGAGATCATATACCTTACCCAGGATCACAGCCAATAAGCAGAACTAGGACCCAATCATAATATCTGACTGCAAAGCTATGCTTTTAGGCCACTTTGCTAAATACATCAAGCACTAAATAAAGAGACCTCAAAAGGGCAAGAGCAAAATGGCCCTGGAGCCCCTAAAAGGAACATGGAAATGTAAATAAGATAAATAAGTAGGCAAAGGAAAAAGAGGACACAGTCCCAGAAACTGGCAATGAGGAACCCCAACACCTTTTGGTCCACAGAAATCAGAACTAGGAAGCCAGGAGGAAAAGAGTATCAACCAGCCCTCTCCCCTTCCACCAAAAACCAACCAAGGTGCCAAAAATGGATGTCAACCCTACTGCCCACCCATTTCAAAGCCCCTTTTTCAGAAGCCTGATGACTGTCCCGGCCCCACTGGCATCACATCACAGGTGAAGACAAATTTTCCAACCACTCAGGGGGTGGGGAGAAGAGACACCCACCCCATCTCAAAAGTTCCTTCCTAAGCATTCCCATTATCATAGAGTGAAGTCAAGGTCATCTGCCCCCAAGTCCCAGCACGAGGCCATTTCCACATCCAGGCCTTCAGGTGGCGGAGGGGGCTAACTTCTGACTGACTGCCAACAAAGCACATTCCAAAGCAAAACCAGATAGACCAGCAGGCCTGGTTCCACACTTCCAGACAAGACCACACCAGCCCCCACCCCCAAACACACAGGCACGCACTCACAGGCCTATGCAGCAATCTGAATCAAGCCAGCCCCCAGTATCCCACCCTCTCATTTTCAAAGGCAAGTGTGCCCAGTTAGGGAGTGAGGGGCACTGGGCCGTCGTCCCCAGTTCTTGAGAACTGAAAACAAAAGGGAGAGCTGACCTTTGCCCTTTTCCTACAAATGAAAGGTTCAACGGGTCACACCCAACTTTTTACTATCTTAGCCACATGTTTGTACTGAAGATAGAGTAAAATGGGCTGCCCAGATAACACTCCCCGCTTCTGAGCAAATCTACCCAGAGGATTTGTTTCAACACCATAATACCCTAACTCATTCAAATACCACAGTAAAACCTGATGGGTGACTTAATGTGCAGACCCTCTGTGAGCCTAGTGGCTGTGGAGCCAGATATAGGAAAATGTTTCAAATTTTGACTGTCATAAACTGTGTGATCTTTATCAGGTTAGTATACCTCTCTGCACTTCACTTTCCCCAATTACAAATGGGGTTTGTTAGCTTGAATAAGGTAATGCTGAAGAATTTGCTAGTCTGTCAACCTTCCCTTCCTATCCAAATTCTCCTAAGGAGGCCAGGAATTAGCACAACTAAAAGCAGAGCTATGTAGTGAATTCAACAGTTCTGCTTCTCCTCCACAAAACTTCAGTTTTGGAGAATATGGGGGTTATGGAAGGGATGACTCGGATAACAGTTCTCCAGGACCTTTCTGCCCAAGGGCTCCTAGGCTCACACATTTTCTGTTGTTTTTTTTGTTTGTTTGTTTGTTTTGCACAGAAGCAGTTAGAGCCCAGCATCACTTTCCCAGAAAGGGAACCAAATATTTAGAACACTTGTGCCCAGGCTGGGGATGCGGCTCAGTGGTACAGCACTTGCCTGACATGTGTGAGGACCTGAGCTCTATCCCCAGCTCCACCAAAAAAAGAAAAAAGAAAAAAAAAGGTCACACTTGCCCAAGATCACAGGGGAACCCATGGCCCCAACCAGGCCTTCCTAGCACACCAGCTGTAGGAGGAGGCATCAGGACCTCAGCTCCTAGAGAGCCTCAGTGCCTTCTCCAGGTCAAGAGACCCAACGAGCAAGCAGTTGCCTGAACTCTCAAAGGTCGTCTAGATACTGTTGGGTCAGCAGGACTTGAAAGTTACTCTACTAAACACCTCTGCTCCTGCCCACATGCCACCAGAAATTGAGCAGTGTCATCCGGTTACTTTGGGTATGGGGCAAAGAACTAAAAATTTTTCATAATTTCCAAAGTTCCACCTGACTTTCCCTACTCCATATTTAAGTACCCTGCAGGACATCAGTATACGGGCTCCCAAAGAACAAAGGAAGGCGAGTTTGAAACCTAGGAATAAGCCCCTCCCCACACTCACCACCCTGCAAAGTACAAACCTTTCTGAACTCAACTGGGAAAAAAAACTTCTAAATTAAACTATGCCAGTCTAAAAGGAAATGAACCAAGGCTGAATCATCCCTATGAATGATGAGAAACTTTTTTTGTTTAAATACTTATGAATTGATCCACACAACAGCACAGGATTTGAAGCCATTTGGCTGAAACTAACACAGGCTCGTAGCAAACAATGTTTTCTAAAATTCCCCTCTATTGCAGTTCTGGTTCAGAAACAACCTGGAACAATCCTTCAAGAATTATACTGCCCTGACCTCAACAAACACCAGGACGCCACAAGACCTCCTGCCCAGAATTTTCTATTTTGCTTAATGAAAGGGAGTCTGCGAATTTCCCATTAGAATGACCATATAATGGATCATCCACACTTGGAGCATTTTGAAAGTAAAAGAGTGTGCAATGAAGGATTCTACCAAGACAAGCTGCATAAACCAGGGCTGTAACAGGCACACAGGTAGGAGGAAGGATAAAGGACAACCATTAGGAAATATGAATGGACAAAGCAGACGTAAGCGGCTATTACCGGAACGCGGTCAGGACCTGGCAGAAGGACACCAGGACAAGAAAGACCAAGCTCATATTAAGAAAAAGCTGAAACCAGGCACAGTGGCACACTCCTGTAATCCCAGGGGATTGGGAGGCTGAGACAGGAGGACGGCAAGTTCAAAGCCAACCTTGGAAACTCAGCAATGGAGCCCTAAGATCCTGTCTCAAAACAAAAAAGGGCTGGGGATGTGGCTCAGTGGTTAAGCACCCCTGGGTTCAGTCCTGGTACAAAAAGAAAGAAAAAAGCTGGACAGAGATAAGCCAGAAACTCAAGGTATAAATTAACCTGACTGAGGGGTTCCTTTTCCCCATCTTAAATCTATTTACAAATCAGATGCAACAACTGACTTGTGGCCTCTGGTGCCTTCCTGGTTCTCTTCGTACCCTATCTCCTGGTTTATCCTTCATGACTTAGTTCTTGAATTGTTTAAAGCATAATAAGCCACAAGGATGGCTAAGAGTAAGCGTTCATCATTCACGAGATCCAGTCATTCCACATCACTGAAACTTAGTAAAAGATCTTTGATTTTAAATACTTCTAACAGGCATCTCTGTGTTTTCCTGCATCCCTACCAAAACCAGCAAACTAATAGAAATGTAAGCTCTTCTCATTAGTTCTGCATATCAATTTTAATCACCTAGCCACCAAAAATTTAAAAAAAAAAAAAGATACAGGCAGAGGTGGGTACCATGGCAGGCACAGCAAAGTGTGTAGTGTGAGAACCAGATTCAGTATTTTATTTCTCCTAAGATATAATTCACATGTCATAAAATTTACCCTTTTAAAGTATATAACGTATTGGCATCTAGTAGGTCCACATAGCTGTGAACCTGTGTTGAAATGTTCTGTCTGCTGTCAGTCTGCTACCTCCAAAACCTCTTATCCACCAGACTGCCTCCATCCCACAATTTTTAGTTTTAACTTTAATGTAAGAATGGGAAATCAGAGTAACACTCCCTTCTAGACACATGGCTTAAGAGACAACAGGAAAAGATGTCAGTAAAATGCAGGTGGTCCCTAGCCCAAGCTCACACAAAGCAATCTTCACTGCTCAGCCCAGTCACGGAAGTGGCCCTGGCCAGGGTCTAAACACACAGGACATCGACACACCCTGAAGTGGAGCTGGGAATCAGCAGAGCAGGACCAGTTTAGAGCAGCTGACTGAAAACTCAAGTTTCCACCCAATGGCTTCCTTGGATTCGGGTCACCTCCCAGGACCTACCTGGAGTTACACACTCCACTGGGGTTAGTAAACAGCCTTTTAAATATGCAAATGCCCTGGTGAAAAAGAAGAGTTACCACTCATTCACGCCCAAGTGTGAATTATCATCTGAATCATACTTAAGGCCCAGAGAAAGGAAGTCTTATGAAAGGACAAAGATTTAATTACCGAGTTGGGAGTCCTTAAGGAACAGGATGGTCTAGATTTGAACAGTGGCACAGCTGCAGCTCCAGCCTGCAGAGCTAGCACTTCTCTAAACTTGACTGCAACTCCTCAAAGCAGAGTCATTACCATTTTCTGGATTAGGAAACTGAAGGCACAGGAGTTCAGCAGGCTGCCTTTTAGCAGGAATTCAGGTGCAATGAGGGCAGCAAAGGCAGGAGGGTGGCACTCCCCTCTGTCACCTAAAGGTGGCCCCCAACCCCCCTTCAGCAGTGTCTGAGTCCCAGCCATCGCCACAAAAAAGAACACATGGAATCCAACCCCAATGTAAGGAGTGGGACCATCAAGAAATAACCAGATAAAGGGGCGTTCTACTGGACAGATGAAGTTATACCATGCTACCTACTTTTATGAAGCACTTCCATTTAATTCATTACTATCATTTGGCAAGGAATAACCTTAAATATTGTGTATTTGCTGATGTTTTTCCTCCACTTATTGCATAAGGGAAGTATGGTTCAAAGCAATGAATGGGCAAGGGCATTATGGAATTGCCTCAACCGTTCCTGAATTTCAATCCATTTGCCTGAGAGCAGAAGCCAGGCTCTTCAAAGAACTGCCTCAGCCTTGATTGTTCTTCCAGAGTTACAGTCCAGTCTGACTTTGCAGGAAATCTTTAAAGATCTGGTATGCAAAGTAATATCTCAGGAAGCAGTTACTATCCACTTACACCATGCATCCAACATACAGTAAGCACTCTATTGAAATTCATAATCCCAGCAACTCCTGAGGCTGAGGCAAGGGGATCCCAAGTTCAAGGCCAGCCTCAGCTAGTCAGCAGGTTCCTCAGCAACTTAGTGATACCTTGTCTCGAAATAAATAATAAAAAGGGTGGGAATGTAGGTCAGAGGTAAAAACCAATAGCCAGTACGAAAAGAAAGAGAGGAAGAAAGAAATTTTGTGAGTGGGAAGCTTGAAGAAAGGAAGCAATCTGTCCAAGGTCACACAGGCAAGTGGCGGAGCCCAGACTGAGCCCAAGCAAAACCAACTCCAAATCTGTTTGCAAACCCACATTATCCTACCTTCTTTGTCCAAACCAAAATCAGGAAACATCTCACCCTTCATGTCCACCATTCCCTCTATCCCTTTTGCCTTCTGTTCCTTTCAATTAATTGCTCATAGTCAAGTTTCAAATCTGCACTAGCCCATTACAGGCAATAACCTTCCTTATCGACATCTGAGGACTGAGTTCATTACTCAGGAGAAATAAACTGGGGTTGCTTTGTTGTTTGTTTTGTTTTGTTTTGGGGTACCAGGGATTGAACTCAGGGCACTCGACTACTGAGCCACATCCTCAACACTATTTTGTATCTTATTTAGAGTTAAGGTCTCATGGAGATGCTTAGCAACTCACTGCTGATGAGGCTGGCTTTGAACTTGTGATCCTCCTGCCTCAGCCTCCTGAGCTGCTGGGATTATAGGCGTGCACCACTGTGCCGGGGGATGGTTTGTATTTTAAGTGAGTTCCACTCCACTTCCAAAATGGCATCAGGAAAAAGAAAAGAAAAAAAAAGCCACCCTCTTCTTTCAAAGCTTACTTCCAACATCACTTCCTCTGCAAAGCTTTCCTTAGTCCCACCCCTGGGCAACACAGTTTTTTTGATATACCATGAGCATGTACCCCACTGAGATTTTATCCCCTTTATTCCAATATTATGTAAGGATATGCATGCTTCTAAAAATTACAAACGTAAAAAATGAAAGTTCACATCATCCCTCTCCCTCAAAGCCAACCACTATCACAGCATATAATCTCCCAGCCAATCTTCTTTTGGCTAGTACACAAACACGCTTCATCAGCACTTGCCCAATCCTAAGACGCCACTTGACTTAAAATGCAACTTGATTTTACTTCTAACAAATACAGTTGTGAAACAAATGATGCCAGATTGCTTCTTAATCATTTAGAAATAGTATTTTATAAATACTGAAACTTTTACCCTATGTCTATCTTGTGCATAAGTAAAAAGGAAAATGTATGCTAAATAAATTGGGTAAGATACACCTAAAACAATTTCACTGAATGATGGACATCCACACTTTTTTTTTTTTTTTCATCCACACTTTCTCACACAATATCACCTAGAGTGACATGAGTGTGCTCAGTACTGACTTTGGGATTTTCTTCCTCCCCAGAGCAGCAATCAGTCTACAGGAGTAGATAATCATATCAAGGGTTATGATCACCTGGTCAGTCATGATGATCTGACATGTCCCAATTTCAAAAATGTTCAAGTATATAAAAACCATGCCCCTTGGGCTGGGATGTTGCTCAGTGTTAGAATGTGTGCTTAGCATGGACAAGGCCCTAGGTTCAATCCCAAGCACCAAAAATATCCAAAACATCCAAAACCCTCATGAAGCAAGATAAACGTAATTCCCCCTCTAAATCATGATTATCACTTTGCATGCCTGTTTCCTTGCTGAATTATAAACTCTGCAGGGGCAGAAGAGTTTTACAGATCACCATCCATTGACCACTTTTTCCTGATCACCAAATCTCAGCACAAAGTAGCATTAATAAACGTTTAAATGTCCAGTGGCAAGTAGTAGCTCTACGAAAATCAGAGCATCTGGATTTCAAAGTGCCCAAGTGAAAGGAAGAGAGAAGAAAGTAAGGTCTTTTATCCACAGGTGTGTTGATACTGGTATCAGGATCACCATTCCCTTCCCTTCACTCCCCGAAATTCAGGGACACCACCTGGGGGGCTCTAGGAAAATCCATACTATTCACAAAGCAAAACCTCTGCAGCAGCCAGAACAGAACTCTGACCTCAAACTCCTCACCAGGAGGTCTGACTCACACAGCTGTAATCACATCTGGAAGCAAATGCTGCACTCTCTAGAGTAACAGGTGAGTGCCAAGTCCAGAAGGTGGTTTGGGTTCACTTTATTGCTTTTCCTGCATGGAAAAGTGAGACTTTATTCTTGTGCAGCCTTACTTTTGAAACCAACCAAGATATCTTAGCGATGTTCACAAAGATACAGTCTAAGTTCCTTGGTACATCACCTCATAACTAACTCATATTCACTGTACTTACTCTAACTTGACTGAAGCATAAAAATTAGAATGATTATTGAGAGCAGTGGTTCCCTACCAGAAGCAGATGCTATCATGTGGTCTTTTAGGAATACATAAATACTGCACCGACCCACACCCCTCCTAAGTCTCCACTGGTAGTGGTGTCCAGGCTATAGGGGGCAGGAACAGAAAGAGGCTCACCTGGATCTGAAGCAGCACCATCCTGAATTAGCTGTGTAAACAGATCTGTGTACAGTGAATTACAAACTCAAATGTCAAAATGTGAGAACAGGTGAGAGGCCTGGGAAGCTGAGTGAGATCATGCAGGCAGGGAGTGCAGGGAGAGGGACAGTCAGTCTCATCCCAGCTTCCTGGCACATTTCCGGGAAACAAGTATTTGATGAAGGAGATTCACTTGGCTGATCAGCACGTGGTCATGCGTATCACTACATTATGTGCACAGAATCCCAGAGCTGGTTTCAGCTCAATCAAGATTCCCCTTTCAATTCATCAGTGGGAGAGAATTTGATTTGGGTTCAGTGTTACTGGACACTGCGGTGGTGTACTGGAGGTGTTCTCCCACCTCAACAATTCTTGGTCATTAAAAGAAGCTGTTTCTTACCTCCAAATCACAGATGGCACAGATTTCCAAGTCACATAGATGTTGATGATCACTTTTGCATTCTATGATTGATTAAGGTAAAATTTAAAGATGAAAGGGAATTAAGAAGATATTCTGAAATCTGAAAAAAAAATCTAGAAACCTTTTAAGGAAGAACAACATTGACCTTACCTTTTTGATATTTAAAACAAAAACCAACTTTGAATTAAGGGAATTTCTTGCTTCTGCCAATATGAAATGCAATTCACAATTCTGTAGCCTATTTTCTGTTTTTCTCTCAGTGGCAATACCTGAGGACTATTTCAGGAGGGGGCTGATGGTCTCTTCAGCTGATAGGGCTCTTTTTGACTCTAACCAGCATTGTCTCCCAAAGGCTTTGGAGATGAAAGGCTTTGGAGAAGAAAGGACTGAAAGAGATTCCTCCAAAGGAAGCGTCCACTCACAATGGTTTTCAGAATCAGTAACCCCCAAGACACCCCCATCCCCAGTGACGGGTGATCTGAAAACGAAGCATATCAAAATGCTATTGATAAGCTAAATTACCAGACAGCTTATCTGAGGCCCACATCCGCCATATGGTGCCCCAACTTCTGCTGCCTGTTGCTGCCACAATAGGCACGCCTACCCAGAAAGCACCATCGGACAGAAACCCAGCAGCGGCGGCATGTGGGGCAGCCACTGTGTTTACATTTTATTTTGTGTCATTAAGCTTTGTGCTTCCGCTATCCCGGTAGGGACTTAAAACACACACACACATTCAATGTCAAAAATCTGCATTACCTGCAGAATGAATGTGTGCACACTGCGTGTGTGCACGTGTGTGGGGACAGATCAGGTGAACAGAGAGAAAACCAGATGTCAACTTCAGAAATGGAGCTGCCCGGTGGGGGAGGGCGAGCCAGGCAGTCTCCCAGCTAGAGCAGCAAGCAGACAATGCTCTTTTCTCAAAACACTCGGGCGGGCGGGCCTCGGGGAGTGGCTATTTAAAACACTTGGCTCCTTTTATTTCCCCACCATGGAAGTGAATTCGGTTCTTAAGTGCCAGAGCAAATGAAGTCATTTGGCTTCCACCAGCTCTCTTTGCGTTTCGGGAGCAGGAGTCAGACTGGCTGAAAGTCGGAGGGTCCATCTAAGTTGTCCTGTCTTACAATTAAAATTGATTTCCCAGAGGATTTGGCACTTAGGTTTCATTAACTTTTTTCTTTGAAAAGAGGTTAAGATCATAGAAAAAGTAAAGGATCATCTGCCACTGAAAGGAATACTATCAACTCCCTTCACGAAATTCCATCGAGTCACAGTGTAAAGAACAGATAAGGCTATATCACCTTCTATAGGCTTGGCTGGTGTAAAAGATCGATAAGTGATTTTTGTCAAATGAATTCATAAGAATTCTGCACTTCTTTCAATTCTCTTAAAAGCTTTCTTGCCTTTGCAAATAGTAATAAAATATTCATTTATCTAGTTCACTATCAGAGAAAGACACTGGTTTTCAAAGAGAACTCAGCAGCCATAGCATCAAGTTATGTAAAAAATGCACGAAATGCAGATTTGGATAAAGTGGAAATCAAAAAGAGGCAAACGATTTCTTCAGATCTCCAGAACTACTACAGCACAAGGCACTCATTACATTCTGCCCAATTTACCCACACCTAAGCAGACAACATTCTTGGATGAACTTTTCAAATTTTCTTAAACATTCTCAGGTTTTTTTTTTTTTTTAAATCTCCTTTCAAGTTAAATTGAGATTGCACTTGAACTCCATCCAAGAGCAGAGCTGAACTGAATTATGATAATTAGAAAGCTGTGCCTATTAAAAAAAAAAAAAAAGCAGCATGGATGATGCATTTTTTTAAAAGTTCATGCCAGAGAATATAAGTTCAATATGTTCTCACATAATTAATATTTCCCACCATTAGCAGCAGTTTTTCAGTTTATGTATCAGTAAAAACAACAGTACTCATCACTGTTGCATACCCAGAGTCAACAGTGCTGCAGTCACCTTACCCAAACATCTAAACCTGTCAGATGCCTAAAAGCAAGCTGAATTTCCCACTGGAGATAAAGATGCTTAATTTGTTCATCAGTAAGCTGGCTTTTTCTTTTAAACCCATTTTGTAGGATCCTGTCCCTTCCCATTTTAAAAAATGCTAATGAAATACTAGGATAGAACCTTAAAAACTAAGGTGAATCATGAAGAAAGGGCAAAACCCATTGTATCAGGACAGTAAAACTGGTTTTAAATGGAGTGGGGAGGAGTGGATCCCATCCTTCCCTTGAACTGTCACAAGAATAAAAAAAGCAGGGTCTCTTGGGAGGAACCCCATCACTATTGTCCAATCAGAAGAGAGACCAGTGCACTTCAGTCAGCCAGGACTTCCAAACTGGAACCCATTTTTTGAGAATCCTCCCAACTATGCAAAAAGCCAGTAGACAAAAGAACTTAAGAACTGAGAGTAACCCGCCCTGTGGGAAACCCTGTCCTGAAATCAAGCACCCCCTTCAACAGAGCACCCCATTAGTTTGGACTCATTAAAATACATATTTCAAAATTTTTCTGCAACACTACAAAACCCAAACATTTCTGAAGAAATGGTTGAATTTCAATCCCAAACTCAAGTGTGGTATCAAGTCAAGGAAGTTTGTAAAAAGAATTTTACAGATTGAGGACTAGCAATAGTTCAGGTTTGAAATAAAATTTTAAAAATCCACACAAAAATACTCCAAAATTTTAGACCCAAATGTTCTAACATTACACAAACAATTCCAAGAAGGCCCATAAAGGTTCCTAGTTTCAGATGTACACAGTCAGTAATTGAAATACAACAGGGTCTAAATTAGGTATCCATCAAAAATCCAACCCTGGATAGAGGCTAGGATAGACCTGAAATGCTTTGATTTTATCACCTTGATGAATATGAAAGAATAAAATATATCACAGGTACTGTTCAAGCACAATTTAGAAACTTACTTAAATACCACAAGGTGATCTGTACCTTCTACAGATAAAAATAAGAAAAAGCACCATGCAGCTATAAAAGATTATGCCAGCCGTCAGTCCACAAGCAGCCCAACAGCAGAGCCCAAGTTTGTCAAAGGGGGATAAGCTTGAAATATATTTTGCTTGCTGAGCTCAGAAGTAGGCTGAAGTTCCAGTCACTGAACTCCAAAGGCAAGCTATAATGCCTGCATTAACAGAAAGGATAGCTGATTTTCTTGCAGTTTTACAGAGAAAGCTGGATACTTGCTTTAGCCAGTATTCTTAAGCCTTTGGAGAAAACAGACCCTAAAGTTTTATCACAAAACAGATTAAACACAGCTTTAGCTCAGAAATACACACATACACACAGGCATCTATTTTTTTTTTTTCTTTTTTTCCCAATTTCTTTATTGGGAACAGAACAAAGTGCCAAAATAAAAGCTCAATAGTGTCATCAACCTACTATCTATGCATGAATATGGTCATTTTTAAAATCCACTGGATCATACACAGTTATTTGCACCGACCTTTTGAGTGATAAGGCATCACAATTTCCATTTGCAAGCAGTATAATTATGCTCACAATTAACACATAACAACACGTGAGATTAGAGAGAAAACTAATCCCACAGATGTGCAGGCTCTTGTGTGACTGCCATGTATGAGAGACCAATCCATTTCTTAAGGAAGAAACCTGCTACTGCTATTAATGGCACAGCTCAATTCTTCAAAGGCCCATCTAACATTCTGGATCGACATTTTCTAAACTGTTCGTGTTACACTTTCCTACTGAAAATAGGACAATAAGTATGGTCTAGACCCAATGATTCACTATAAGTATATTTCTCCCGAATTTTCCCATTAAAAAAAGCCCTCCTCTACTTGCTATTCTGTAGTCAGAAACAACAGAACTTAAAATTGTTTATAAATTGCTGGCGCTCAAGCAGAAAGAAACTTAGTTTTTCTTCATGGCTTATGTGTCTTCTTCCTAAAGAGAAGGGGATTCCAGCTTCCAAACTAAGTAATATAGATATATAATTCCTTCTGTATTCAGCAAATGGAGGGAGGAAATGAGGGGGGGAGGAGGAAGTTGTCTCCCCAGTCTGCCCTCCCAAGCCCACCCTCATAAGTAATTAGTTTGCTGCTGGGACCTAGGCATGCGTTGTCCCATAGTGCAAGGTAGCACTTCTTAGTGAGAGATTCATTTCAGTTTGGTGCAAAGCTAGGATGTCCTCCTACTTCAAGTTAAATTTCAGTATCTATACATCCTGGTGAGTACCTATACGTCCTAGGGTTTGTTTTGGGAAAATTGAAAAAAATAAAATAAATAAAAAATAAAACCTCCAATAATCTCTCTCAGGCATATTACCTAAAGCTTATTTATAAAAGATCACACAGAAAAGGAATTTACACAAAGATTCTTTCCTATTTTTTTACTCTTTTTCCAAGCCAAAGTGTCATGTCAGTTTTGTTCAATCTCATTTTTTAAAAAGTAAAAAGTATTCTAATATTTCCCTAAAACTGCAGATCAAATAATACTTGCCATTAAAGCAAATGTAAAATGGTCTACCTTGGCACATCAGCAAGAACTAGTAATGGATACAGCTTATCAGTTCACTTTTTAATACCAACAACAAATAAAAGAATTGTAAACTCTGTTAAAAACCTGAAACCTAAGAGCTCAACACAGAGTTGCACATATAAAGAAATACTAAACAAAAATATCTGTGACCATTTATGGAAATAGTGAGATTAGAAAAATAAGCCTTTCCCCTCAAAACAATCAACAATTCAAAACCTCACTGTTGACAAAGGTTCAACAAAACTCATTTGTCTTCTGGAGTCACTTTGTAATTAGTTCTACTATTTCCTTCTAAAGAGGAAAGATTCTTACTAAAGTTGAACCCAAGTCTGGCCCTTATAAAGCATTCAGTAGTGCTTGGACCCAAAGAAAGGCCCAAATCCAACAGTGACAGGATAAAGCACCCAGCACAGTCTGAGGACTGTTCCCCAAACACTGTCTCACAGTATCCTGGCAGAGAAGCCCCCCGTGTAGAAGACACCATCAAGATAGGCTGCAGAGAAAAGAGCGCACTCCAGCTTTGACAATGCAGTTGATAATACCGGCACCTTAAAGAGAAGGATTTGTCCTTGCTAGTATCCACCTGCAGGCACTCAACAAACCCCAACTGGAACCCAAACTTTCAAAAACAATCAAGACGATAGGTGGGGAGAAATAAAAGTGGTTGTGCTGAACAGTCTGCTCCTTTGCTATATCTGTAGCAATTTTTTAAAAAAAAATTTCACTATTTTGAAATTTGATAGGCTTTACAGACCTTTATGTCTCAGGACCTGGGCTCCCCTGCCAGGCACTGTTTTTAAACCCGGCCTTTTTACATTCCCAGTTCCTGGAACATCATCTGTCTGTTTCCAGTGCTCGCTGAGGTCAATTTTCATTTCTGCAAATCACAGGCAGCCACTTGCTTCTAAGAAGTTAACAAGCCTCCTGAGAAACGCCGGTGGCTGGTATTTCATTGTTTCATAAATATTTTTATACAGTGACACCATTCAACTTTAAATAAATCTTTAAAAAGAAAGACAGCGAAGAAAATTCTGATCTGGGTTTTTATTTTCGTGCGAAGAAGACGAGAGAGGTGTGAACCTCTCATTGTTTTAGACTCCTTAAAATGTTGCTTGTTTGGGTTCTTTTCTTAAAAAAAATAAGTACTTTTTTTTTTTAAAAGGACACTCATATAAGTTGAACTTTCTTTAAAGCGGGCCTCCGGACTTTTGAAAACAAGTGTTGCTGCTACGAACAAAGGCTAAAAGTGTACCCTGATTTTCGTTCCCTCCTGGGGATTATTTCTCTTCCAATAAACAAACAAATCCCCCAGTATTTCCTACCAAAGGGAAGTTTTCCAGGGAGAGTCTCCTCCTGGGTTTGGTGGTAACAGCGACTCAGTCTTTTTTGGACACAATGTTTCTGCTGACTCCTGAAAATTTTCCACTTGAATGTGCAATGAAGCGGCGGCGGCGGCGGCGGCAGCAACAGTCTTGGAGAGGCGGCAAAGATGACCGTGCCCTCTTTCATCTTTGGGAAGAAGGAGCGAAGCCCTCAGCCGCAGCACGAGTCGTCGCGGACCCCAGGCGGGCCTCGCGGGGTCGCGGCGCCGTGGGGGCAATCAGGGAGCGGCGCTGGGGTCTCCCGCCGGCTCCGAGGCGGCGGCAGTTCTCCCCTCCCGCGCTCACTCCGAACTTCTGGCTTCAGCCGCGAACACCGTGAAAAGAGCCCGAGGGTGTGTGCGTGTGTGCGCGTGCCGGCGGCTGGAGAGGGGACGTGGGGGGCGCGGCGCCGCCGGCCGGGAGCCTCCGGGGCCGCCGCCGGGGGCCGCCTGTTGCCGCGCGGGCTCCCAGCGCGCGGCCCAAGTTGGCGTCCCGGCAACTCGCCCAGCGGCGCCGGGCCGCTCACCTAGGAGGGGCGCGAGGAGGCGGGTGCGGAGCCCGGCGACGGCTCGCCGCTGGTTCACACAAAGCACAGCCCGCAGAGAAAGAGCGGCCCGCGCGGGACGAGCTGCGGGCCCCGCCGCCCGCGCGCCCCTGCATCCGCCCCGCGCGCCAACTTACCTCGAACACTGGAGCCGCCGCAGCGCCCGGGGAGTCCGAGGCAAACTTCGGCGCCGCTTCCCCCACTCTCTGCTCGGTGCCCGGCTCCCTCCCCGGCTCCCGATCCCCGGGCCGGGCCACCCCACCCCTGCCTAGCACCGGTCCTGCCCCGGGGCCGGCTGGGTGCGCTTGGCTGCTGCCCGTGCTCCGGGCAAAGGTGGACGGGGGGTGGGGGGGGCGTCACTGCATGGCCTGTCCCCGGAACCGGCCGCCCCGGGCCCGGGCCCCGCCGCGCGGACTGGCCCGCAGGGTGGAAACGAGTCTGCAAAGTGCTTGGTGGGCGCCCGCGGCGGGCGGCGGGGCCGCGGCGGCGGCTGCAGAGGCTCGGCTCGGCTCGGGCGGCGCGGCGCAGCGCGAGCGATGCTAAGAATGTTCGGAATGAGGACAGGAATGAAATGAACGCCAGGACCGAACTCGCTCCGGAGGGGTGGGGCCTCGGTGACGTCATGCGGCCTGCCGCCCGGGGCCGGAGGCGGGGCCTGCCGCCGCCGGTGACGTCATGGGGATTCGGGGCGGGCCCGGTGGGGCCGCCCTGCCGTTGGGGCGCGGGCTCCCCCCGGAGGGACAGCGAGGCGGAGTCTTGCGCCCACCGGGAAGCGGGGCGCGCGCGGGAGCCGCCCTCCCCCTCCCGACGCGGACTCAGGGCTTTGTCCCGGGCTGGGGCGGGGCAGGGAGCAGGACGGCTTGGAGGTGCTCGCAGTCGCGCGCAGAGCTCCAGCAGCCGGGATTCCCCCCGGCAATCGGGCTCCGAGGCCCCGGCTGCACGCGCAATGCCTTTTGTGCCTCAGTTTCCCCCATCCGGATGCAGAAGCTCTGGCTCTCGGGCTGAGCGATCCCGGACTCGCAGGAGACTCCAAGTGTAAAGAAGTTTCTTTTCTGAAAATT
This sequence comes from Glaucomys volans, assembly GCA_020662805.1. Lineage (NCBI taxonomy): Eukaryota > Metazoa > Chordata > Mammalia > Rodentia > Sciuridae > Glaucomys > Glaucomys volans. The sequence goes on along the minus strand of JAJEJO010002958.1, from coordinate 100,024 downwards.
CAGGTTGTTGCTGTCGAGCGCGGTAGACGCCTACCCCGGGCGGTATTCCTAGCCTGCCATTTTCCTCCGCTCCTCCTTTCGCTTTATAAAAGTTCTCGCGCAAGTCAAAGGCTATCCTGCTGTTGGGAAGGGAAACCTTTAGCGTAGCAGAGAAGGATAATTACAGAGTTCATAATGATCCCCTTGCTAGCACGGTCTTCAAGTCACTCAAGAAGTTATGTTCACTTATCCATGCGGGTTGTATTTTTCAGCATATTCAAGTCCGGTTTAAAAAAACAACAACTCCTAAACTGTCATATGCTGCATCTGGCAATTTAATGGCATCCCGACATCCCGTTCTTTGTGAAGAAAGTTGATTTCAATAATAAAAGTTATTCTAACTCTGCTTCTGGCAATAGTGACGTTGGTTCGGTAAATCAGAAAAGGGTAAAGTTGACCCACCGTGGACTAAACTGTCTAAAGTTTGGGGGAAATGTGATCAGCAATTTCACTAGAAATAGCAAAGCAATTCCTACATGGTGGGTTCCTTATAAACAATTGGTTCTCTTTTCCATTTGAGGCTTCAGGATAAATAATTGTGCTTGTTTTGTACCCAAGGAATCCCTATATATGGATCAGTAAGGAAAGGGAATGTGACTCACTGCAGCACCTTTTTCTACAAAAAGTAACTTTTACTAATGCATTTTTTATTTTAATTTATGTCGAAGTAATCGAGTCATACGCAGTTGTAAAAGATAATTCAAAGACTGGTAATGTAGCTCAGTTTTAAGGTACTTGCCTAGCAAGTGTAAGGCCCTGGGTTCAATCCCCAGTACACACACACACACACACACACACACTAATACAAATGATACAGAGAAATCCTTTTTTCGTTTTGCCAGGTTCTCTCCAACCTCATGTCTTCTAAAATTATAATATCAAAAGCAAGATATTGACATTGATACAACACCCACCAATCTTATTCAGATCTGCCTGGTTTCCCTGTACTCATTTGTGTGCTTCTGTTTCATTCTTTACAATTTGCTCATCACAGTCAATCCATGCACATTTTCTCTCCAGTTCATATACAATAATGGGTGATACAATGAGGGTCACATTATTGACCCAGCCACCTTGAAACTAGTTTTTGGAAATGTGTTAGAAAACACATAATCAATTTGACATTAAAATTGTAGTAGGCATATCTCTCTCTCTCTCTCTAATATTAGCTTCTAAAAGCACCAGATAAAGTCTGATGACAGTGCCAGTGAGCCAGTGAATAGGATTTTAAATCCACTATTTATCTTGACTGGGATACCTGTGCACCCTTCGGATGCCAATTCCTGTCTTATGGTGGCCTGGCAGTACCATGCATGTCTTTTTATTCCTTATTGAATTAAGGAAAAATCCCTTGGCCTGGGATTCAAAACTCCTCATGACATTCTCTAACTTCCTGACCAGTATTTTCTCCAACTTCTTCCATTTACCCACACATCTTTTGATATTCATCTTTAAAATCCTTTCCTCTGAAAAGTCTACTCAACTAGGTGCTTCCTTCCTAGGACCTTGAAGCTCATTATTCTATATATACTACTTGTTTACTGCCTCTTACCAGCTTCTGTGTATTACCAATGATACTCACTTTTATGAACCCCTAGAAAGTGGCTGGGTCTTGCTCAAGACCTCTGCACATGTGTGAAATGACTCATTGTCATCTCTCTACCCTCTATTCCATACACTTTCATTCTCCTCAACCTTCCATTGGTTAATTCATAAGGCCTATGGGTTTAGGGTCTATGAGCTGCTCCATGCCGGCATTTGAGGGCAGAAATAGTAACTGTCACCTGCTAAAATAACAGTGGCTACCATGTATTTGCACCCATGCTCAACTCTGGGAATTTTGCATTTGCCATCTCGATTAATCTTCTTAGCATGAGCATAAAGTAGAAATTATTACTTCAGTTTACACGGAAAAGGAACTGACATGCAAACAGGTTATATATGTCATGCTTATGATCACAGAACCAGTAGAGAATACAGACTTATGTTTGTGACCCGTATTTGACTTACGTTCATAACCCTTCACCTTATTCCCACTAAAGCTGAAACAGATATAAATCAAAACCCTAGTAGAATGGCAGACCCTGTTCTAAGTACTTTCCTTACATTGCCTCATTTGATGCCCATAGCCACCTTCTGAGATGGAGCTTTATTATTCTCATTTTATAGATCTGCAAACTGAGGACCAGAGAGGTGAAATAACTTGGTCAGGGTCACTGAACCAGTAAGTGCATTCAAACCCTGTCAGTGCAGCTCCAGAGGTCATACGTGCTCTTAGCCATCTGCTGGGATGCCCAAATGCGGCACTACATGTCAGACAGATCAACCATCTGCAGGAGTAACTCACCCCAAGATGTATCCTGGGCTGGACTTGTGGCTCAGTGGTAGTGTGCTCACCTAGCATGTGGGAAGCCCTGGGTTCGATCCTCAGCAACACATAAAAATAAAATAAAGGTATTGTGTCCACCTACAACAACAAAAAATTTTTAAAAATCTTTTTTAAAAAAGGGAATGGTCTGTGAGGGTCTTAAAAAAAAAAAAAAGTATCCTGAGATACGTCAGCATCATATGTCTCTCTACTATACAAGAGAATTTGTTGCAGTTCCCCCCCCCCCCCCCCAGTCTTACCAAGGAAAAAGCTAACTTGTAACATAAAAGAGAAACAGTGATCTGCCTAATGGTAACAAATTATGCTGAGAAAGAAACTCAGTCTGCCTGAAGCCAGAAAAGAACCAGCCAGATTGAACTTATCTGAGGAAGCACCTGGATCAGGAAGACATTGCTTTCAAAGGCAAGTAAAAGCAGTATAATTTGACTCATTTCTAATTAAGTTGAGTGCCTTTTCTTACAGGAGTGTAAATTGGCTTCAGCATTTTGGAAAAGTTTGCTATTCCCTAGTGAAGTTGCAGATATGCATATTCAATGACCCAGAAGTTCCACTCTGTGGAATACACCTAGGAGAACCCAGCACATGTACACCAGGACACATGTACTAGAATCCTTCCCGAGCATTTTTGTAAAAACCTCAAACAAGAAACAACCCAAATGTCCACTAATGCTTAGGAAAGACAGATGAATTGTGATATAATCATACCATGGATTACTGCACAAGGACAACAATTATTTGCAAAAATTTGAATGAAATCTTGAAATAGAGAGTAAAAGAAGTATGAAATAAAATAATATACATTGTATAATAATGCTAAAAATAAGCAATACTTAACAGCATTATTTAGAGGTATATATTTAAGTAGTAAAACTAAAAAGAAGGGGAAAATTAGACAAAAAGCAGGAAGTAATTACCAGTAAATCTGGGTTGTGGCTATCAGTAGGGGTAGGGTGATGTGATAAGGAAGGGAAAGTGGAATGAGGTTTTGGAGTGCTGGCAATGTTCTGTTTTTGTCTGGCCACATGGATATTCCCTACAATCGTTCATTAAGCAATGTATTTGTTTGAGTATTCTTTTCTACATATTCTGTTTTAATTCGCAATTTTTTTTTAAGTTAAACATGCATGCCAAATTTCCAATTCTCCCCATGTACCAGGGGCTTTGCTTGGTTCTAACCATCATCCTCTCTCACATTTTCCTAATTCTTTCTGTACCCATCATTCCCCCTCTCTTCCTGACCTTCTACATCACTTTACATGGAATCCTTTCCATGAACATTTAAACATGTACAAGTCTCTGTCCCATTTTAAAAACAACAACAAAAGACCTTCCATTATTCTAACCTTATCCCTGGCTACTGTCCTCCCTCCTCCTTTTCACAGCTAAACTTATTGAAAGGAATTGTCTGACCTCATTGGCTCCCTGTCTTCCCCTCCAGTTCATCCCTGTCCAGCTGGGTTTCTGCACTCATCTCTTCCTCCTTCAAAACAACTGTCCTTCTAGGCTTCCTGGGGCAGTTCAGCTAGGTCAGGTCTTTCATTCAACTCATCTTATTTGAACTGTTTGACAGTACTGACCATCATTTCCCTGAGACAATTTTCTCTGTTTCTTCCTGTTTCTCTGGCTGCTCTCTTTATCCTTTGCTGATCCATTCTTCTTTAGGTACCATTAAATTTTGTACTTGTGGATCATGGACTTTCTTCTATTCTCACTTTATAGCCTGCCTTCAGCTAAGCTAACCCACTCTGTTGGTTTCAATTACCATTTGTTTTTGTCCTCCAAACATGCCCAAGTAATCAATAGCTCTCTTTGGAAAGAGTTTTTATACATATACACATATATACATATATATTTACATATATAAATATATATAACCCTTGCTTGATACTACCATCTGGGTATCTCAAAAGCAACTCAAACAACCTACCCTAAACCATGATCTCCAAGTACAAATATGGTTCTCCTGGGGTTGGGGTTATAACTCAGTGGTAAAGCACTTGCCTAGCACAAGTGAGGCCCTGTGCTGGATTCTCAGCACCACATTAATAAATAAATAAATAAATAAATAAATAAATAAATAAATAAGCGTTTTGTCCATCTACAACTAAAAATATTTTAAAAACAAAAAGAGTTCTCCTTAGGTATTTCCCATCTCTGGAAGAAGCTTCAGAAATTCAGATGTCAGACTTGATACATACCTACCTGGTGAATACCCTTCAAGAGTATAGTAAGCCACATTTAGAATAAAGTCTTTCTAAGGTTCTAAATTATCAAACCAATGCCTTTTCAAGCATCTTATATCTCCCAACCATGTGTGTTTCTTTCACACTGGGTAACTTTATTTCTTTCCTCCAGTACTGGGGATTGAACCCAGGGGTACTTTACCACTGAGTCACTGATTCTACTTTTTATTTTTTTATTTTGAGACAGGGTCCCACAAAGTTTCCCAGACTGACCTCAACTATGATCCTCCTGCCTCAGTCTCCTGAGTCACTGGAATTAGCTGTGTGAGCCACCACATCCAGCTACTAGATAACTTCCAATTCCTCAAATTTATAATTTGCCCATAGGGCTCTTATTTGTGTTTGTACAGCTCCTTGGAATACTTTTCCCTCCTCTTTATCTATCAAATTAATTCCTCTCCTCCAGATATTACCTCAGTGTTGCTTCATCAAGCAAGTCTTTCCTAATCCCCCAGACTGTATCTACTGATTTTCTGCTATATTAGTTACAGTCTCTAAGGCTGGGCAACAAAACCTCTCTACAACTTAATGTCTTAAAACAGTAATAGTCATTTATTATCTCTCTCAGTGTCTGTGGATCAGGTATTTGGAAATGGCTTTACTAGGCAGTTCTGGTTTGTGGTCTCAATGAGACTACAGTCTCATGGCAGTCAGAATTGCAGATACTGGAAGGTATCTAATGGAAGGTTTGACCAGGATTGGCATTTCCACTTGAAGACTGCTCACTCAGCTGGGCACATGCCTATGATCCAATGACTCAGGAGGCTGAGGCAGGAGGATCACAAGTTCAGGACCAGCCTCACCAATTTAGTGAGGCCCTCAGCAAATTAGTAGACCCTGTCTCAAAATAAAAAATAAAAAGGGCTGGGGATGTAGTTCAGTGGTAAAGTGCCCCTGAGTTAAATCCCCAGTACCAAAACAAACAAACAAAAAAAGGATTGCTCGTTCATATGACTGGTAAGTTTAGTGTTGGCTGTTGGTAAGAGGTTTCAGTTACTTTCTTCACAGGTCTCTCCACTTTCCTGGACTTCCTCAGATCATGTAGACTTGATCTCAGAGCCCAGGATTGAGAAAGAGAAAGAGCGGTGGGTGGGGGAGAGAACAGGAAGAAGCTATGTTCTTTTTAATAAACTAGCCTCAGAAGCCGGATAGTGTTATTTCTGCCATATTCTCCTTCTTAGAAGTGACTCACTTAGATTGGCTCACATTCAATTAAAGGGGGATTAGAATCTACCTTTCAGAAGGAGAGCGTCAAAAAATCTGCAGGCATATTTTAAAGATCACTTCACCCCTACTCTTCCATTCTGGACTTATGGTAATCTGTAATTTTACATAACACATAATTATTATATAAAGATATAGGATAAACTTACTCAGTGATTGAGTAATGTCTCTCCACACTAGAACATGGGCTCTTTTGGAACAAGAACCTTATCTGTTTTGTGCACCATTTTATTCCTAATACCTAACACATGACCTGGCACATCAGAGAAGAATAAACACAAATCTCATTAATTATATGCAACACCTACAACAGCTCTTTTAGGTTGGCATTGTTCTTTCCATTTTTCAGATGTCAAATGCAAAGTCCAAATGGTTGGATAATTTGTTCTAGTACCAAAATTTGAATCCAGATCTGTCTGCATCTAAGCCACAACTATTTCTAGGACTCCAGACTTCCTCCCTGTGACCACAGAAGAGGAACAGAAGTTGCTTTGGCCTCAGTGAAATGGTCCTTCTGGGTTTCCACATTTCCTTAATAAGAATCCTTGGGAGAAGTAATTCTGCTCTGGTTTAAATAGGAGGTATCCCCCAAAAGCTCATGTTGGGCAGGGGATATAACTCAGTGATAGAGCACTTAACCTAGCATGTATGAGGCCCTAGGTTCCATCCCTAGCATAGGGGAAAACTGAAAAACAAAAACACACATGTGAGACAATGCAAGAATATTCAGAGGTAAAATGATTTGATTATGAAAGCTATAACCTAATCAGTGAATTAATCCATTGATATGGATTAACTGGGTAATAACTGTAGGCAGGTATGGTCTGGCTAGAGGAAGTAGATCACTAGAGACATGCCTTTGGGGCATATATTTTGTCCTTGGTGAGCAGAGACCCCCCCCCCCAACTTCTTGGTTACCATATCCCAGCTGCTTTCCTCTGCCATACCCTTTTGCCATGATGTTCTACCTCACCTCAGGCCCAGAGCTATGAAGTGGGAAATCATGAACTGAATCTCTGAAACCAGGGACCTCAATAAATTTTTCCTCCTCTTAAGTTGTTCTTGTAGGAACTTTTGGTCACAGTGGGGAAACAAACAAACAAAACAACAACAACAACGAACAGACTAAAACACAGGTGTATGGTTTTAAAGACAGGACCATCCCTAAAGTGAGAGAATACTCAAAATCCAGTAATGAAAAATAAGCGTTCCCCCAAATGATTGATCTGTTTGAGTTTGCTCATCATGAGCAAAGAGACAGCAATGTGGAGTTTGTGAAACTAGGAAACCACCATTGGCTCAGAAGTGCAGTCACTAGGGAAACTAGTGCATCTCAACAGTGGTCCATGCCAGGCTCCACTCCTGTGGAAGGTTTCTTCTTGGAGAGAGCGATCATTCAATGGTAGTTCTAATGAATGTGGCCACTAGTTACTTGTAGTTTTTAAAATTTGAATTAATTAAAATAAATAAAACTTAAAATCAGTTCCTAGATCATACTAGCCACATTTCAAGTGCTCAGAAGCCATACGTAGCTAGTGGCTACCATATTGGAAAGTGAAAATGCAGAACATTTCTGTCATCATGGACAACTCTACTATACAGAGCTGCCAGAGAACCTAAGTTATGGAAGTTCCAAGGTCATGGAAGAAGATAAAGGGCTGGAGAGTAGCAGTCTTCACCATGAATGGGAGGGACTTATCCACTCCGGAAAGAGCCCCACTCAACTGTGGGAATGGTCTCTAATGAATGGGCCTTGGGCATAAATTCTCCTCTGCAGGTCTGTGTACTCTTACCAGCATTTCTCCCTCTTTTCCATCTGAACTATTGATATCACTTCAAATAAACCAGAATATTTATGTCCCCACTGAGCCTAGGCCTAGCCCAGGACATCTTTTATTCTCCTCTCTGCTTCAAACTATGCATCTCGACAATTCAACCAGTCTCCATCCCTTCTGTTTCAGAGTATGTGATTTTCTCTACTTAAAAATAACTCTTCCCCCAGCTTCTCCATCAACATGTGTTCTGACCTCTATGTTGAGGTCACCTCATCCAAGAACTTACTTCACTCTATCCAAGAACTTACTTCACTCTATCATTTTCCATTTTTCCCTCTCCACTAGCTCTGTCTCTTCTGCTTTCAAGTATGCACAATGTCCCTGATGTTGTTAGTAACTTCAGTTGCCCTTTTAAAGCTACCATTCTATCTTCCCCTTCTTTCCCCCAGTCCCAGATTGGGTCTGGGGAGTTGTTTACTCTACATACTCTAAATACTCATCCCCACTAGGGACTGGCTCTCAATGACTCAGTTGCATCTCATTTGATAAAATCTGTTTTTGCTATGCATTCAAAGTTCTCCATGAATGGTTCCTGGTCTAACTACTTATCCAATTTTCTTTCAGTCACCTTCTAATCACACTCATTTCTTCACTGTCTACCTCACATGTCTAAAACAGCCCTGTCCTGGCATCTTTATTAATATTATTTCTTTCACCAGAAATACTTGTTTCATATACATGCCATCCACTATTGGAGGTTCAGCTCAAGTCCAATTTTTTTTTTTTTTTTTTTTTTTTTTTTTTTTTTTTTTGGTAGTGGGGATTGAACCCAGTAGTGCTTTATCCTTGAACCACTTCCTCAGCCTTTCTTCATTTTGATACACAATCTGGCTAAGTTGCCTAGGGCCTCAAACCTGTGATCCTCCTACCTCAGCCTCCTGAGTTGCTGGATTACAGGCATGCACCTCCAACCTGGATCAAGTTCCTACTTCTTAAAGAAGTCTTTCTAATGATAAATCTCCTTGTGCCCTCTGTTCCTCTGGCAGCTCTGAGCACAGACTTGCCTAATGCTACTGTGTATTGCTGTATATATGTTTATCTCCTCCCATCCCAGTTGAATTTCAGAGTGCTTCCTGGCAAGGAATTAGTATTCACATCTTTGTGCTCCCAAGAGTTTTCAGGTGCAGAGCTTTATGCACAGTGGATACTCAAATATTAATTGATTGACTAATACATGGACATATCCCAACATCACTTCAAAAAGAGCCAATGCAAACTATGCAGCTCTATTTTATTTTATTTATTTATTTATTTATTTATTTATTTATTTATTTATTGGTACTGGGGATTGAACCCAGGGGCACTCCACCACTGAGCCACATCCCCAGCCCTATTTTGTATTTTATTTAGAGACAGGGTCTCACTGAGTTGCTTAGGGCCTCGCTAAGTTGCTGAGGCTGACTTTGAACTTGCGATCCTCCTGCTTCAGCCTCCCAAGTGCTGGGATTACAGACGTGCGCCACCACGCCTGGCTGCAGCTCTATTTTAAATATACCTCCTGAAAATAATATCATGAAATAGAGACTGTCACAGCTGTAAGTTATATAAATTACCCATGGATGAAGATAATGCACTAAAAAATAATTCACCCCTTTGGAAGATCCTTGGGATGACCAATATGATGGGGTCCTGGGAACTGCAAAGAAGCCACCAGATGGCAAGCATCCTTGCTGTTCTTGATACATTTTGATGAGTGGTGGTGGGGAAAATCTGTACTGTTTCTCCTGCTTTGAGAGTAGAAAAGCAAGCCAGGAGAAAACATAGAGGATTTAGAGCCAGGCAAAACTTTGTTGAATCTCAGCATCATTGCTTACTTGATGTTTGACAGCAAGTAGGTGATCTCTTTCTATATTGTAAAAGGATGTCAGTCTGAGGAAATGTTTATGGGACATTTAAAATAAAAATATAGTGTAAGCTGGGCACGGTGGCACACACCTGTAATCCCAGCACTTGGGAGGCTGAAGCAGGAGGATCACGAGTTCAAAGCCAGCCTCAGCAACTTAGCGAGGCCCTAAGCAACTCAGTGAGACCCTGTCTCTAAATGAAATACAAAATAGGGCTGGGGATGTGGCTCAGTGGTTGAGTGCCCCTGGGTTCAATCCCCAGTACCGTGTGTGTGTGATATCATATTTACAATTTTTAAAATATAGAGATACATATGTATGCATAGAAAAGGGACCAGGTGGGAGAAAATCTTTGCCACACACACTTCAGATAGAGCACTAATCTCCAGAACCTACAAAGTGCTCAAAAATCTTTACACCAAGAATACTAATAACCCAATCAATAAATGGGCCAAGGAAATGAACAGACACTTTACAGAGGAAGATCTACAAGTAATCAACAGATTTATGAAAAAATGTTCAACATCCCTGGTTATAAGAGAAATGCAAATCAAAACCACCTTAAGATTTCATCTTATCCCAATTAGAATGTATTTTATTCAGAATACAGGCAACAACAGGTGTTGGCAAAGATGTGGGGAAAAGGGTACACTCATACATTGCTGGTGGGAGTGCAAGTTGGTGCAGCCACTCTGGAAAGCAGTGTGGAG